>WNWK01026482.1:0-27330 GCA_009830355.1 Cherax destructor | reverse complement strand
AAGATACAGATACGGGTTAACGAAGTTACAGGAAAAGGTTTTTCGAAGATACAGTATACCGTTTAACTGAAGATACAGTATAGATGATACTGAAGATACAGTAACGGTGTTATACTGAAGATACAGTATACGGTGTTATACTCAAGATACAGAACAGTGTTTTGAAGATACAGTATACGGTTTTTAACGAAGATACAGTATACGGTGTTAATGAAATAAGATACAGGATATTTTAAGATACAGTATACGGTGTTATACTGAAGATAGTAACGGTGTTATACTGAAGATACGTATACTGTGTTATACTCAAGATACAGTATACGGTGTTATACTGAAGATACAGAATACGGTGTTATACGAAGATACAGTATATGTGTTATACTGAAGATACAGATAGTTTATACTAAAGATACAGTATACGGTGTTTATACTGAAGATACAGATACGGTGTTATCTCAAGATCAGTATACGGTGTTATACTGAAGATACAGATAGGTGTTATACTGAAGATACAGATACTGTGTTATACCAAGATACAAAGATAGGGTTATACTGAAGATACAGTATACGGTGTTATATTGAAGATACAGTATACGGTTTATATGAAGATACAGTATACGGTGTTATACTGAAGATACAGTATACGGTGTTATACTGAAGATACAGTATACGGTGTTATACTGAAGATACAGTATACTGTGTTATATCAAGATACAATGAAGGCGCCTTAAAGAACATTGTTTTCCTCAGTTGTTCTTTAACTTTTACTAAAGAACTTTTTAAATAAAAACATATGTTACTAATGAGAAAGTCGATGCAGTGGAATAATGACAGCGAGAGAATATACTGTGGAAAGATGATATATTGTAGTGAGAGAATATACTGTAGTGAGAGAATATACTGTAGTGAGAGAATATAATGAGTGAGAGAATGTTCTGTAGTGAGAGAATATAATGTAGTGAGAAATATACTGTAGAGAGAATATACTGTAGTGAGAGAATATACTGTAGTGAGAGAATGTACTGAGGAGAGAATATACTGTAATGGGGAAAAATATACTGGTGAGAGAAAATACTGCAAAAGAAAAATATAGAAAACTGAGATATGTTCATTAATGTGAATTCGAAATATCAATAAAAATCCTAAAAGGAAATATTGATAATATTTTCTTTTTTCTATAACAGATACCCAAGACGCATTACTATGATTTCCTGAACGAATTCTTGTGATGGACTTCCTGACATATCTGGGGAAATTGTTTAAGACTGGTTTTGTCAAAAAGAAAAGAAATGTACCTTTTGCGTTCTGGGTAACAGATTCATGTTCCATCTGTTTGGCAAATATTTCTAATATTATCACCAGTTTTTTCAAGATTTTTTCGTCTGATTCAGTGATGTCGACATGAGTGATGATGATCCACTGGGCATTTGAAAAGATAGACAATAGTTGTTGAGGTATAAGTCGTCCCCACTAACTAGATAGTATGCTTCAGTAGCTGGGGATCTTCATAACTCCAGCACACTATGTCTTAATGCACGTCATAAGAACAGTACAAAATGCGGCCCAAGTTGTTGATACGGTTAAAAATTCGCCTTAAAGCAACAGTGGCAGGAGAAGTATGACACTAAATTGCTATGAAGTGTTAGTTTGGTGAAATGTAGTTTTGATATATAAATTGAACAGACCTGGAGAAGAGAAAATGCTCCCGCAGCCTTGATAAGACGTTTCGACGATATTATGTGAGGAATTACATTCACTCACATACCTTGAGTCCAAATCACCTCTGATGTCATGTTCTTGATTCCACTTTCATTATCACAACACTTACATTAACGTACATCTGTTGTCTGCAAGTGACTGTCAGTACCTTGTAATCCTCCATTAACTTAGTTTACCCACTGAACCTGTCGTCTGCTTCACACTTTAAGAATTGAACCTTTGAAGGAGCTCAGCTCCTCGGCTTACCCTTATACAAATATAAGCGGACTGCCATCTGCTCCATGCACGAGTAAGTACATCTCCCACAGATTAAAGTTAAATAATATATAAAAATCCTCACATAGGAGAGTGAAACTTATGACGACGTTTTGGTCCGACTAATTAATGGTCCTAGTGAACCGAAACGTCGTGATAAGTTTCATTCTCCTATGTGAGGGTTATTTATTTATTTCATCACGGTATTGTACCTTTTATTCCTTAAGTTAAATAATTTAAGCTCAGAACTGCAGCAATTTTGTTTTAGTGGCGAATGTTCACTTTTTTTACTTTTCGTTTCATTTCCTGGGACTGCCACTGTTCTATGAAGAAACAGCTGTTGTGCCATTTGTTGATGTTTTCAATTTCATTAAAACTGCACTCTAAACTAATTCACTTATTCCTAAAATCAAGGAAAATTTGTTACGTTCAAAAATGAAACACCTTCATATCTTCCTCTACTTCAAGGCTTCTTGGTTCTTTTATTTGGAAAAAAGGGAAATCAACCGGTAGACGTCTTACATTCTCATAACTGACTCACTCAGTAGTAAATAGGGCTTGAAAATTAATCTTTTAGACCTGACAACATAAAATTTGGAACACGTAATTACAGTACTCAACTTAATTATTAATTATAATCATGGGAGAGCGCTAAACCCGTAGGGATTATACAGCTACAGTACTCAACGCTGATGCTGATATGTGATCTGTGACTGCCTGGGCAGCCACTCAAGGTTAATAGAGTAGCTCCTGTAATTATTCTAGAAACCTAAAAACTCAAATTCTGTTGAAGATATTTATACACCACAAAATTTTAGGTTTAGCAAAATAAAATAAATTAGGTTTGGTAACCAGACAAGTTGTTTGACATCGCTCAGATATAACAAGCTATTGTTGAGATCTTAATATGGTTAGAATTATTTTATCATTCTCAGAATTCGAAACTACGACGTCCGTCATCCAGCCATCACCAGAATAATAATTAGTGTAGCTTCACTTAGCCACTCAGCTACATCCTAATATGTTTAACTTTCTGGGATTATATGAGTGACAAACCCGGATGCAGTTTTCTTTCTGATGCTTCTGTGTGAAATATTTTCACAGTTTTTTCCACCTGAATGCTGCAGCCATGTCTGATAGATGAAGGCTGAGATAACAGTCTTGATAGATTTGATTCGTCCACGGCCGAAGTAATTCGTTAAAAATGTCTTAATTATTATATCAGTTAGTGATCCAAAACTGTCTATTAAAGACCTTGGACAATAACACAGCAACTAAAATTGAAGGACATAATTAGCACTTTCTAATACAAGAAAATGAAGTCTTGAGGAACACAGGGCTAGAAAGCAAGCATGGTAGGGAGTGATAAGGGCGTGCAAAACGAGTTGACGTACTTGGTTACGAAGGCATGATATATGCTTGAAAAATGTCAATATTAAAAAAGTAATCTGGTTTTCTTGTCTTGGGACGATTATAGAACAGTGACGTCTGCACACACCGCTCTACCCTCAGGAGTGAGCTTATCGTCGCCCTCTCTCTCTCTTTCTCTCTTCTCTCTCTCTCTCTCTCTCTCTCTCTCTCTCTCTCTCTCTCTCTCTCTCTCTCTCTTCTTCTCTCACAGGTTTTCTTAATTAGGTCTCTTCTTTATTTACTAGCTAAGATTGTTCCTACATCAGCTCTCTCTCTCCTTCTTTCTCTCTCTCTCTTACTTTCCTTCTCTCTTTTCCTCTCCTCTCTCCTCCTTCTCTCTCTCTCCCTCCCTCCCTTCCTCTCTCTCTCTCCTCCCCTCTCCCCTCCTCTCTCTCTCCTCCTCCTCTCCTCTCTCTCCTCTCTCCTCTCCTCCCTCCCTCTCCCTCCTCCCTTCCCTCTCTCTCCCTCTCCTCTCTCCCCCTCTCTCCTCTCCCTCTCTTCTCCTCTCCCTCTCCAATCTTGTATCTCTACTCCTAGGCTCCTGATGCTTCTTATATCAAAACTCTACCTTCCTCCTTAAGTAACATGCCACCTTGTAGCCGAGTTGAGTGGTCGACTGCTCTGTGAAAGTCAACTCTGAAGTATATATATATATATATATATATATATATATATATATATATATATATATATATATATATATATATATATATATATACACAAGAAAGGGCTCATTAAAATAAACTCATTTAAAGAGGAGGCATGTGTAATTACAAGGAAGACGACAGTTATTCATCCCACTTACTTGAGGCAAACTTGTTCTTACTTGAGGCAATAGTACACAGTCAAAAACTTGTGCTCTTATATGAATGCATTAGATTGTCTTAAAAGTAGTGCCACACCGAGGAATTAGGACCTATTTTTCCTGCAGTTTCTGAAGGTTGAACCAGATTTTGCCTCAGAATTATGTGAGATGAATAACTGTGACCGTTTTACTTGTAATTACAGATGCCTCCCTCTTTAAATGAGTTTATTTTAATGAGCCCCATTTCCTTTGTATAACTTTTAGAAATCTCCCCTTTAAACGGTCCCGTTTTCTCGTCCCATTAAATTGACTCACTTTCTCGTGGATGGTTATTACATAATTGCCAGTGACTGTATGTGTATGTAAAATTACTTATGTCATAGTGGAGTATGACCGAATTTTTTATTATTGCCACGTTACTTTCGTTTAGGCTACTATTACAATATCAAGGCTTGTGGGATTTTTCTAATGCTATAATATTCATCCTTCTGGCTATGGGCACTGGTATGCCTGAGGGTACTTCCTGTTCCCTTCTCTTTCACTACAGTGAAGACGTCGTTATGGATCGTATTTGTTTGGACATCCTCCTCTATTCTGCAATTTTACAAGCTCCTAATGATGTGTTGATTGCAACACGAAACGCCTAGAGCTATCATTATACTCCCCCCGTGGCTGTTTTGCATATATATATATTACAGTGCATCGTTTCAACGCAAATAGTGGAAATGATGTGCAGTTTGTGAAGGTTGGTGAGTGGTGGTAGTGTGGAAGATGGCCAGTGTGGGTGGGGGAGAATAAGGCCTACACTGTGTGCCGGCCAAGATTATCGTATATACAAACCTCGGAAATCTCTCATAAAAACATCTACCTCCAGCACCATGCGCCATGCTTCCAGTTAACCTAGAAATGATTACGTGTCGATGCATGGAATAATTAGAGACATATGTTAGGGAAAAAACAAGTGTGGTTAATGTTAACGAGGGAGTGACCAGTGCCTCCTCCCCACGCCACAGGGGAGAGGGAAGAGGCGCTGTGTGTAGGTGGTGAAGGAAGACACTGGTGTTTAACAGTGCACATACCCACATCTTTCATGACGTACATGGAAAACAAATAATGTTGTGTGTATTGTGTGTATTGTAAGACAGTGTGAACAATATATAGAGTGCAAAATCCATGTGTAGTGTACTCCCCTCACTCCTCTCCCCTGGCGACCCCCACCCAACTACCTGTGCCTCCCTCACCCAAATCCCAGCGACACCCCTCAAGCCCTACCAGGCCACCACGGTCAAGTTCACTACCTTCCACGCACCTTACCCACCCAGCATGTCGTACTCCACTACAGTCTACTTAGCCAGATGAATGCCAGTCAGGAGGAAGCAAGCAGCCAGGGAAATGGCACGGCTGGCAATACTAGGAGAGGCAAGTGTCGGTCGTGTTTACAGCTTCGTTGTCTCAACTCTAATGGTTTCCTCCGTAAACATGGCAGCTGCCCGGGTTCAGGATGTCCTCCTGTGGACAGTGATGACTCAGAGCCACTTCAGGCACCTGAACCCACTCCAACAGATCTCATCTCATCAGATAATATCCTGAAGCAATTAAAGCAACAGGTATCAGAACACTCACACATATTCCCAAAGCAGCCCGTCCACACGCAGCTGGGAAACTTACAGACCTCTTAATAAAAGTAAACGATGGTTCTGCTATCCTAAATGCTCCACCAACCATCAAGGCATGGCACAACTTACTACTTTTTGGCAATGTCTGCTTAGCTGTGCCGGAAAGAAGGGAAAGAGGCTAGCCTCAATGATCATTAAATCCTTAAGAGACTTTCCTAGAGCTGATAACCTCATTCCCTTCCCCATCAACACAAAAATGGGAGAGGCAGAACCCCACTCACTCCACTGACAGCGAAAAATCAGAGTCCAAGTGAGCAAGAAAATTGAAGAGGGCAACACAGTGGAGCAATCAGAATTATCACCAGTGAAGATACAGTTGCCCCAGAGATGCTGACACTGCTGAAGCACTTAGAGGAAAGCACCCTGCCAGGGAAACCAGGGTACCAACAGTTCCAACACCTCTGTCCCCACTGTGGAACCACTGATTGTGCAAGACTCGGACATTTACAAAGCAATAATGTCATTCCCTTCCGGCTCTGCTGGGGTTACACTGGAATAAGGCCACAACATTTAAAGGAAATGGTTAATCCAGTTATCGGGAGATTGCAGAGACACTGCTGTCAGAGATCACAAGGTTCGTCAACAATTCCTTGGCTGGTCTGATTCCTGACGAGATTAAACCTTTCGTTTTTGGAGCATCACTTTGTGCCCTTAAAAAGAAGGATGGAGGAATTAGGCCAATCGCAGTGGGCAACACGTTTCGCCGCCTCGTTTCTAAAGCTGCTGTCAGAAGTATTCGCGCAGAGGCAGCCATCATGCTTCAACCAAACCAGCTTGGCTTTGGGGTCTCTCAAGGAAGTGAAGCAGCGGTTCATGCAACAAGGGCATATATCGACAACCTGCCTGAGGACAATGCAGTGGTTAAATTAGATTTCAAGAATGCATTTAATCTCCTGAAAAGGGACGTAGTATTAGCAGCTGTACAAGAACATTTTCCAGGTCTCTTCCCTTTGTTTCAGCTGGATATAGCAAGGAATCAATGCTCCTGTTTGGAGCATGAAATCACATCATCAGAGGGTGTCCAGCAAGGGGACCCTCTCGCACCATTTCTCTTCTGTATAGCAGTTAGGGAAATCACAGTAAGACTGACCAGTGAGCTAAACATCTGGTTCCTGGATGATGGCACACTAGCAGGTACATGATCTTACACAGGTGATGACACAGGGACAGGAAATGGGTCTCATCCTGAATCCATCCAAATGTGAAATCATATCAGTCAATCAACAAGTGATAGATGCAGTGCTATCAAAACTACCAGGAGCAACAGTCATGCCCCTACTAATAGTGTCTTGCTTGGAGCACCTCTGGGAAGAGATGCCATTGACACAATTCTCAGGAAGAAACTGGAAGAATTGAGGAGAATGGAACAACGAATAGGCAATCTTGACACCCATGATGCCTTGTACCTCCTCACAAAATGCTTGAGTCTGCCCAGGTTGACATATTTCCTAAGATGTGCTCCTTCATATGATAATCCTATACTGCACGAATATGACAGTATCCTGAGGCAGATCTTTACTAAAGTACTTAACCTTACTCTAGAAGATGGGCAGTGGGACCAAGCTACACTCCCAGTCAGACTAGGAGGCATTGGTGTCCGCAAGTCATCTCAGATTGCTCTACCTGCTTTCCTGTCTTCATGCATTGCATCCAGAGGGCTTGTAGCAGCAATTCTCCCTGAACATCTTAGGGACACGATTGGAATCCATGACCAAAAGTTCGTTGATGGAGCCAGGATCTGGGATAACCTAACAGGCTCTGAAACCAGGCCTGCTCCCCAACAACTACAAACAGTCGCACTGGGATGGCCCAATAGTAGAGAATATAGCCTCAGCAATGCTTCAGAGTGTGTCAGGGAAGGATAGAGCCCGCCTACTTGCAGTGAGAGCTCCTCATGCAGGGGACTTTCTTTGGCTGTTCCCAACTCCAGCCTTGGCACACGCCTCGACCCACAGACCATCCGCATTGGTGTTGCCCTTCGACTTGCCGCCCCTATTCTCGCCGAACACAGGTGTATTTGTGGCAGTGAAGCAGCAGACCGATTCGGGTACCATGGTCTTGTGTGTCGTAAATCCGAGGGAAAGATTGCAAGACATGAAGAGGTTAATAACATTATCAAGAGGAGCCTCACAACAGCCGGATGCCCAGCAGTAAGGGAACCACCCCAACTATGCAGATCTGATGGCAACCAAAAGCGTCCAGATGGTATCACCCTTCAAGCCTGGACAGACGGCAAGCAGGTGGTGTGGGACTACACATGTGCATCTACCTTGGCTGATACCTATCTCCAGTACACCAGGGAGGAAGGAGGGGCTGCTGCCACCTTCAGGAGTCCCAGAAGTCGAGAAAATATGGAGAACTTGCCCATCATTATATGTTTGTTCCCATAGGCTCAGAGACCCTTGGCTCATGGGGAAAGAGTGCATCTAAGTTCCTCAAGGAGCTGGGCAAAAGACTCAACAGGGTAACTAGGGATCCCAGGGCAGCTAGTTTTCTGTTCCAGCGACTCAGCGCTGCTGTTCAGAGGGGTAATGCATGCTGTATTCTGGGCACGCGCACCAGCTCGGAAGAGCTGGATGAGATTTTCGCATTATAATCAGTGACAAAGATGTAACAATATGTACTAGACATGTATCTCTCACCTCGTGTACTGTATATGCCATCTTTATATCAACAATGTATCTCTCAAATCTTTTGTACCATATTATGTAATAAAACATACCTATATATATATATATATATATATATATATATATATATATATATATATATATATATATATATATATATATATATATATATGCATATATATATATATACGATTAACCATGGTTAATCGTATATATATATATATATATATATATATATATATATATATATATATATATATATATATATATATATATACGATTAACCATGGTCACTAACTGGGTATGTGAAATTCTTCCTGGTTATGAGCCTCTCTTTCTCTGAGGCATAAATTGTCCTACACTGTAAGATCATAAACTTCCCAGATTAGTTAGTCTATCACAGACTGTTGATTTCTTTACCTCTGTCACAAACTGGGAATGTCTGTGGATGTGGATGTCACAAACTGCCACATGCGTTAGTCAGATATACGTGTGGATGTGTCAGCCAGTCCGTCACAAACTGTGGATGTGTCAGTCACTAACACACTGGATGTGCCAGTCTATCATACACTATGGATGTGTCAGACAGTCACAAACTTGGAGTATGGGGGGTCAGTCACAGGATCACATACAGAGGAAGATAAGTTTATCAGGAGTGGCCTCGGAGGCGCTGGCTCACTCTGCAGTCGTTGTGTAGCTCTTAAAAAATGATGAAGAAGCCTCCTGACCCAGAATTCATTTTCTTGAATGTCTTAAATCACTCTTAAGGCGAAGGTTTTTATCTTCTTCCGTCATACGTAAATTTACTGGAGGGAAAAAAAATCACGGAAGATAGAATCCGAGGAGGAAGAGAGGTGAGGGCGAAGCGGAGGTTGGTGCTGGAATGGAGGAGGGAGGGAGTGAGGGAGAAGTGGACGAGGGCTTGGAAATGGTGGAGGGAGATAGGTAAATGTTAGCGGGAGACTTGGGAGGGAGGTTGGAGAATTGTGGTGGTAGGTGAGGGGATTGAAGGGGGAGGTAGGGGAATAGTAGAGGAGTTGGAGAGAGAGAGAGAGAGAGAGACAAAGAGATAGAGAAAGAGAGGGTGAATATTAGAGTAGAAAGAGAAGGGAGAGAGAGAGAGAGAGAGGTGGGGGAATATTAGAGTAGGAAGAGAAGGGAGAGAGAGGTAGGGGACATAGGTACGATCTTTCAAGTCAGTGACTTAAAATATCAAACATCTTTGTAGATTATTATTATTATTATTATTATTATTATTGTTTATTGAATATACACAGTGATCACAGCAGTGTTGAGGCTCAAGATGAAATAAGTTCCAAGAACTCTGACTTAAGGTAAGAGAGAATAACTCAAGATACTGTCAGTCTTCATCAGGTTAATTCACTCAAAACACTTTTTTTCGGAATCCACATTTTAAGAGATACTGTTATCCTTTAAAACTACTAACCAAAACGAATAATATATAATACTTCAGCAAATGGAGAAGCAGATAGATAAATCGACGTAATCGATATAGTATAATCCGTACACAAGAGAAACTTATGGCGACGTTTCGGTTAATGTGGGGGTTATTTGTGTATAATGGATGTAGCTTGGTGTCCCAGTCAGACTTTGAGTAATTACATGATTCAAAATCAATTAAAATTACGGTTTTCAATTACAATTATCGATTAATAAATATTACATTGCAACTACCGGACATTTTGTATTAAATTATTTTATTCAGTTACTTCAAGTTTTACTAATGTTGAAATCATTGTTAAATGTTCCTAATAATAAGTAATCACTTTACTTCACATTTTTGTATTTAAATGTAAATACATGAACAGTGCACAAGAACACCATTAGTTAAATGTTCACTCATTCAAACAGATGGAGAACATGTGCATATATTTTTATTCTAAATCAGCCAAAGATCCAGCAAGATTACACATAACTAAATAACTTTCATTTCACATAATATATTTCACTGCACATAATAGCTGAACAAAGTCTAACAAAATAACTTGAGAATAAACCAAATTATAAACTCTCAATAGGATATCCTTATTACCAAAATTTTCAAATATCCAAACATCAGTGGTATGTAATACCAAAGACTTGAAGAATTAAACACATCGCAACAACTGAGTATTTGTATTATCGTTATTACTTCATAAATATACCCAGTTGTTGTCCATGTGTCTAATTCTTCATTTAGAAATGTAACGAGATATGAATTATCCTCATTCATTTTATAACTCATCCAAAAATGTTATTGAGTTAGAATTGTTCATGAAACAGTTGAACGCTGAGAATTCAAAACCAGTGGCTTCTGATTTCAAAAATAAGCTTTGCCTCTAATGTTTTACACGGCTTTCAAAGTATTACTCATAAAAATTACACAAAACAAGTATAACTTAAGTTTTTTCATTTAACATTGCGTCCATTTGTCGTCAAGTTTTGATTTCGACTGAGGAAGAAACTCAGTGACACAGCAGACACAAACATCACCTCGCAGTGTAAAAATTTGTCGTGATAAAGACAGTAAGAATTATAACATGATGTACAGCTATGCTCCAGTTTTATAATGTTATTTACGCTGGTGTAAGACTGACAACAGACAATTAATATTACAATTGCTTATTATATAAACGTTCAATGACAGTTACTAAAACATTATAATTAACTATAATTAGCTTCAGCTGCAGTTACTCCAATCCTGGTCCCATTTACTGCCCCACCACAACCTAAGATGTGAAATTTTAAGCAACCACGGCCAAAACATTGTTAGATTAAATGAAAACATATGATACCTCAACTATGTTTTAACGATTCCTAAGTAATAAGTACCAACCCTGAAAAATGTATAGAAATATTTGAAATTTAATATGGATTGAACTTTTAATTGAAAACACTGTTCTATCATAACTAATAACATTCGAAGAATGCTGAAACTAGAAGACTTAACAATTAACAGAGATCATAGTGTGAAAACAGATACATTAATATGTGTACTGCTCGTGTGACTGTCATACCAAACTGGTGTAGAATGAAATTAGTCCTGTAGTCTTCCCGGCCACGAATGTTCTCGCACCAGGAGTGACATATCCAGTGTACGCACTGGGTGCCTATGTTTGTACATGGTCAAATTCTCGACTCCCTGGACCCCTACACCACCATGCCACAAAACATTAGGTGTCCAGTGAGAATGCTAGACATGCTTTCCCTAACGTCGGGCACATTCGGAATCATGTGTGTGCGTTGATATGTGCACTGCTCGTGAGACTGGTATCCAAACGGGAGGAGAACGAAATTAGTTCCTGAGTATACCATTTCCTGAATGTAGCCGGCGTTAGTGTTCTCACTGGACACCTAATGGAGGTGCGAACGAAATCACCTTTTTTTTATTTATTTTGGTCTAATTTCAATGAGATTTGTACAGTGATTTATACAGCTTTTAAAAACCTATACACTGTTTGTTGTGACTTTTTTGCCTTTAAGTTAGAAAGAAAAAAATAAATTGTGCCAAATTTTATGGGTCACAAAACTTTCCTTTTTCTACAAAATTGGGAAGATGTACAATGCTCTAGTTAACATCATATGAAAGATAAAGGTTATATAATTGTTGACCCAATCATTTTAAGGAAAATGTCAGCAGATTCCATAATAAAAATGTTGAAGTTAGTGATTTTGTTTTTCTTTGGTGGGGAAAAATAAATAAAAACAAAGCTGAAAAAGATATCGGAAATCCTCATAGGGTGTTGTAGAGTCATCATTACTCAATAATGTGTGCAAAAATCATGACAATCCTATTAATACTTTTCGCAAAAAATGGAACACAACTTATTTCTATTCATATATTATTTTTTTCTGTAAAACTCTATGGATACGGGCGAAATCTCAGCGTGTTGTATACATCAACACTTGTTGAGACCCCAGAGGCGACTGAGGTGACATTAGTTCCTGCTCTTGAATGGAGGCGTAATTTTCGGAGGGGAAAAAAAAACACTAATTGCTGACATGTATTATTTATGACAGCAAAAACTAAAAAATTACATTTAAGGAAAAACATACTTAGAAATATAATATAAACAAGCTGATTACACCAAAATGTTGCCAGAATGATACACTATTTTTGGTAAGAAAACATTTTTTTCCAGAATTTTCAATCTTCCTTTCCTAATTACTGAAAAGGCTCGCCCTCCCTAACGTCTTGTGGCGGTGGTGTAGTGGTCCAGGGCGTGGAGAGTTTAACTACCTTCCTGGCCTTATATATTACCCATGGTGTACAGTGTATAAGGTACTCACTAATATAACTTGTCAATACCCACCACTGTGGGTATTGACAATATCCCTGTGTAATAAATAATATTTAAGTAAAGAGATTATATTTAATGCTTCACCTTTTTGAACATATTTTGAGGGTTTATTAAGAACTCGGGTTCACCCTTAATAGTAAAACATTATTGTGACAACTCTTATTACGACCTGAATGCACGTCTGTCACTGTGATTCGGATTGTGGAATCCATTGCTATGACACAGGTACTTAGCAACACACATTGCTATGACACAATACTTAGCAACAACAATCCTTCAGAATTTTAAATTATGGAGAAAGCAAGAGAAATATTAATGGAAATACAAAACTGAAAGGAATCGTTTAAGACGTCACAGAGCACAGTTATAGGACAGTAAACGTGAATTATATAGAGGACTTACTCTTAACAATAAATAACACTCAAAAGACTAATTTAGGAACATGACTAGGGTAAACGATGCATTACAACTTCTAATGAGATGCGATGGTTCAATCAGTAACAAAACAAAAGCGACAGCCTAAACACAGCCCCCTAGCGTAGTTTCACAAAAAAAAAATAATATTCAATTCCCAGGCCACAGAATTATTTTTCATGCTTGAAACTGAAAATATTAGTCATATTAACAATATTAACAGAAAAGCTGATTTTTTTGGTTAACCCAAAGTGGATACATCCGCAGTGTAATGTTACACTGTTCTACATAAATGGGGGAGTGAGAAATTAAATCTAGCTGTTTCTCTGTTCGATTCCATCACGCAAGATTGGGTTCAAACAAGCTGCTAAACATCCTGAGCGGATGTCTTCAAGTATTCCAGTAAAGGTTCATCACCTACGCAACTTCACAGGTTTTGTTCCAGCATAACTGGAGTTACTATCACTAGAGCACTGTCTTCGCTCAGGATAGCTCGTCACAGGAGAAATTAATTTGTTATGAAGATATCTAAATCATTCCAGTATTTGTTTGTCTAACCTAGTTCTATGAGAAGAAAAGAACTGCACAAGAACCAACCCAGTGTGGACATTCTTCTGAGGTGACAAGACGCTGCCACTTCACCATGGTTCATAAAACAGCGTGCACCAGATCTCTTACTCGAGTCAGAGGGTTACAATTGGTCTCACTGTTGTCCCAAAATTTTTCTTAGACGAAAACTGAAACTTGGGTGCACTAAAACATTTGGTCAACAACATATAATATTACACATCTTACCCCAATATTGAGTGGCCGAACATAGTAGTACTTGGATCCAGTAACTTCAGCGTCCGCTTTAACAGTGCAGTCGGTCGTCAAGAATGTTGCTCTGGCAGACTCTGCAGTTAGATTAAATTTGGGGACGAGTTTTGTGTTGGTCTCCGCTGGTGGGCCAATAAGGCACCGGGGCGCCCCGGCGGCTGCTGCAACACTTTTATCTCCACGTAATATTTACCCGTGTGAAGGATTTTGCGACTTGTCATACCAACTTCATACTCTGTGATAGTTTGTGTAACTTATCATTTTTACCGTACTTTTCAATATACATATTTTGACAAAAATTTATTCTTTCACTATTCTATATTTTACTATGTGCTAGTTTTAGTGTATGTATCTAGTCGTAGATTAATGACTGTCTTGACTTGTGCTTCACACAGAGTTTAGATTTTAATAGACTAATGCGAAGTTAAATTATTGTATATTATATTGTAGCAAATAAAGCCTAGAAAATATATATATATGCTTCAAGTAGACAATAAAGACAGTAAAAATGAATGTTGGAGATGATAAAGTATATCATGAAACAGAGTATGTAGATCACAGTATGTAGATCACGATATGCAGGCCACAGTTTGTTGGTCATAATAAGTAGATCATGATGTGAAGGTCGCCCTATGTAGGTCACGGTAATTAGGTCACTATGTTGTGCAAACTGAGTATGTCACAATATATAGGTAACAATTTGTAGAGTATAGTGTGTGGATCACAGTATGTAGGGTACAGAGTAAATGTATGGTGCAATATGTAGTACATATTGCACCATACAGTAGTAGGATACAGTAGTAGGATACAGTAGAAGGATACAGTAGTAGGATACAGTATACAATACAAAATATATAGGGTACAGTTTTTGTACTCGTTATGTATGTAATATATAATGTAGTGCTACAAAGTATATAGTACTCATTATGCATAGTAGAGAATGTAGTGCACAACATGTAGGGTGCAGTATGTAGTATACTATATAGGTTACAGTATGTAGTATACTATATAAGGTACAGTATGTAGTATACTATGTAAGGTACATTATGTATTATAGTATGTAAGGTACAGTATGTAGTATACTATGTAAGGTACAGTATGTATTATACTATGTAAGGTACAGTATGTATTATACTATGTAAGGTACAGTATGTATTATACTATGTAAGGTACAGTATGTAGTATACTATGTAAGGTACAGTATGTAGTATACTATGTAAGGTACAGTATGTAGTATACTATGTGTGGAGAACTGGTTAGATAAGTACACTTTCCTGCATGAAACAAATATAAGACAAGCGTTACTCATCTTTTAACAGCACTATGTCCAGCAGCTTCTCCCTGGAAATCCCTTCGGGGTGACGTCCCAGTTTCCACAGTGGCTGTTGATTAAGAAGTTTGTTATACAATTTGCCCCAAAGGAGCGTATATCTCAGCATCTCAATATCATCTGAAATGCGTACTGATACTTGGGTTTGGGTGAATCACCAACGTGTCACGGATCTATTGGTAATTCCAGTCAAATCTCACTCTACCTATTAGCTGCAGCTAACGTAATTAGAAGTGGGTATGGCTGGACTTACCTTTGTATTGTAACTGACCCAATTTTCCCTAGTTTGTTGTAGGGGAGGTGTGACCCCGGTATTGATGTCTTGAGTAGGCTGCTACAGATGCTTAGATGCTTTCGGTCAGTCTTTACGCGATAGGGTGATATCTAGTCCCTTTGTTTAGAACACCTGAATGTATACCACGACACAAACTTTACACTTATCGGGATTATACCGCGGATGATACTCTCGTGTTTCTTTTTAACACTAGTTTTCCTAGTGAAGATTGACAGTATTTCAGAGTTTACCACACAAAGTCTTTTATTTTCTTTGTTCTCAGCGAGGAGATTTGTGACGTGTTCACGCTCTGATATCTGAATTCAACCTAGCTTGTCCTCTGCTCCAAAGCCCACCAGTCACCCTCCGCACAAAAGAATTGCTGAGTTCAGCTTTATATCTCTTCCTTACTACACATTGCAACAGTATTCAATATAAGAGGGTAGGTTTCTTGTTATCTAGCTATAGACTAGAATTCCTAATAGTCCCAACTTGTAGATAAAGTGGGGTGCAGGTTTTCCTTAATTTTCCTGGTAAGGAGAAAGAGTAATTATTCTCGTTTAACTTTGCTGTGTAGTTGATCAGGAACTATAGCAAGGAGAGACAGGCGTGCCTCATGACGCTACGGTACATACATGTGTTCTTTATAAAGCTGTTTGCGAGGGAGGAAGAGTCCACTACCCCCTTCTAGGAGGGCTAAGTCCCTCAGAGGGCTGAGGGGAGCTGAGAGGGCTGAAGAGATACCCCCTTTACTGGAGAATTTTCTCCACACTATGTAAGGTACAGTATGTAGTATACTATGTACGGTACAATATGTAAGGTACAGTATGTCATACACTATGTAAGGTACAGTATGTAATTCACTATGTAAGATACAGTATGTAGTACACAATATATAAGGTACACCACGGTATGTAATACACAATATATAGGGTATAGCACAGTACACAGTATATAAGTTACAGTGTGTAATACACTTTATATACTACATACTGTACAGTAGGGTACAATATGTAGGGTACAATATAGGGTGCATTGTGTAGACAATATAATATGTAGAGTACAGTATAGGGTGCAATGTGTAGACTAGATAATATGTAGGGTACAGTATAGTGTACATTGTGTAGAATAGATAATATGTAAGGTACTGTATAGGGTACATTGTGTAGAAAAGATAATATGTGTGTTACAGTATTTAGCACACTTTGTAGGGTACCTTATGTATACTACATAGTGTACATTATGAAGCAGCTGAGGATTCTAGTGGTGAATCTTCTTCTGTAATTAATTAATTAATTAATTAATTTATCTATTATGACTTGATGTGCTGCTGGGGTGTGAGCAAGATAACATGTACGACGAGATTCAGGGAAAGCGGTTAGCCGGACTTGAGTCCTGGAGGTGCCTGCGCTCTGAAGGAGGGGTGGGGATATTTGTAGTTTTGAACTGTAGTATAGGTGTCCTTATGGTAAGACAGTGATGGAGTGAATGATAGTGAAAGTGTTTCTTTTTTCGGGTCACACTACCTGGGTGGGAGACAGCCGGTTTATTGAAAAAAAAATCTCGCCGAGTTCAACTCAAGAGTTGTATTTGTGGGGATCGAGACTCAGCTCCTAGCCTAGTCTTTCAGACTACTTTGATCGGCATCACTGATTTTGGGCTTTGTCGTATCTACTCTAAAAGGTGAGCATCTAGACTGCCTCCATTCATCTAAGTCATTCTACTTTTCAACCACCATAAGTCTAAATGGATACTTCCTTACATTCCTGTGGCATGATTGTGTCGTCATTTCCACCCGTATTTCCTTGATCCTGGTCCTCTTAATTCAAACAGTCCGCCTTTATCTGCTCTCTGAATTTCCCTTAAGATTTTGAATGTTATAATCTTGTCTGCCCCTGTCCTTCTCTCCTTCAAGGTCGGCATTATCCGTTCTTTCATCCTCTATTCAGAGTGCATTCCTCATAGTTTAGGCACTAGCCAGGTTGCTGTTCAATGGATCTTTTCGAGCATCTTCAATTGTTTTATTATCTGTGAGTTCCATTCTGGGGGAATCATTCTCAGTGATTGGCTTTGCATGTCATGTATACAATTCTGAAGAATTCTTCATTTAAGTTCCTGAATGCTACTCTGAGATTTGCGTCACAGCTTTCTTCTTCAGCATTATCACTTGGACTTTCAGCAGTGTTTTTTTTCCTTATGTGGCCGTTGAGTAACTTTGCTTCTGTTTTGGCCTTTGATACTTTACCGCAGTTGTCTTTCAGCTTTCCTTCTTATTCTTGCTTATTTATATCTGGCTCTCCTGCTTATTTTTGGATTTTCTGTAGTTGGTTTTGCTCTATATATCATCCAAGCCCCAGTTATCGCTTTGTTTTTCTTGCTTCATGTCATCATACATTATATGAATCTGTTATTTGCATCTGGGCATTTTGTTTTTATTGCCTCCATTTCTTGTACATCTCTACCTTCCAAATCGCTCTGTAATTCCACTTCATTCAGAAAATGTCTCCTGCTGTTGTATTCCCTCTACTGTAGTCTTATTGTTTTGATAATTTCCTTCTTTATTCCTCTTCTACCAAGTACTCTACCTTAATACCAAAGGAGTTCTGGCTCCTATTGGTTCCCATAATCAGTCTGTTAAGTCTTATTCATTTTGTGTCACAGTAGATGAAATCTCACTGCCTCATCCTCTCCACTGTTGTTTATTCCTTCACATGTTGACTCAGAAACTTCTTCATTACTGCATTCCCAAGTTTCGCTCTTTTCTCAGTGGAGGTTCCAGGCTTCTCTTGTGCTTAAAATCTCCTAGTACTAGGAATTTAGCTCTTTTTCTTCTCATCTCAGCAACTGTCCAGAGAACTTGTCGGTTCTCTGAACCATTCATCTACAACTGTTTCCAATATGTGAATAATTGACCTGTTATTCTGGTGTTCTGGCCTCCTGTTGTTTGCTAGTGGATAATATATCACCTCTCTGGACTTTACAGTACTTGCTGTATAGTCTCTGAAATCTACTGTTTCCATGAATCCTAGTTCCTCAAACTTTCAGTGCAGTCCCTCATTTGTTTGCTCTTTCATTTCTTACTATTTAGTAGCCCTCTGAGAATATCACATTTGTTATTATTCGTTTCCATGATTGCTATTGTATCAGGTTTTTCTTATCCAACTCTTTTTCATGACTTTGCACTTACTGGTTCCATTTACATTTGAGTACCACACTTTGAGCCTTCTATCTTTTACTGTTTTCTGGACATGCTGTATTGCTTCATTTCTGGGGTTACTGAGCATGGAATTCTTATAGAGATTCCACCCTGTTGCTCCAACCCTTCCATAAAAGATGCTTTGTTACCTGTTCCATTCCTCTGTCACTTTCTTCTTTCCCAAATCACATCGGTTCTTCCTTGACGTATACTATGTCGTTGTCGAAGTTTTGAGATCCCCCTCAATTTTGACTTCGTAGACACAATTTGTAATGGTTTTGTCCTTCCCTCTTGCCCTAATTAAAAAAAAACATACACTGCTCGTGTTTCTTGTAGGTTCCAATTTTTTTTATCAGATTATAATTTTGTTGTTCTTCTTTCTCCTTTCGTATTTTCTCTCATTTCCTCTTTCTTCATCTTGAAGCCCTCTCATCCTGACTTATCAAGGTTGTTCTCTATGCCTTTGTTTCTAGGGATATCAATTATTTTAAATTTCTATCCCTTCTGACCTGTTGAGCGTATGTTGGTTGTCATCACTCTTGCGCTTTCTTATTTCATGTCCATTCCTGTCTCTTGAAAACCTCTATCTGAAACATTAGTTACCCTTTATATTTCCTGTCTAAGGATTCTTACTCTATATTCAATGTCCTCTCTTTTACATGCATCTTCCTTTGTTACCTTTAAGTTATACAATCATTTCTCTTTCTTTCTCTATCACTTCCTTAAACTAACTAAATTCCTTCTCAATCTTTCTTGCTCCTCAGTTATCTCTCGGCCTCTAACATTTTTACCCAAGCCTCAAAGGCAGATTCTCCTTTGTTCACAGTTGTTTGCTCACTCATTCCATTAACCATGTAATCCATGCACCTACTTGGCATACCCTTCTTCATTGTTTCTCTTCCCCAGTTGTGGATGAATTTGCCATACTTCTTTATCCTTACCAAACTGCCTATAGTATGTTTGGAATGGAATGATAGATGTGGGCAAGTAGGTAGGTGTGTGTACTCACCTAGTTGTACTCACCTAGTTGTGGTTGCAGGGTCGAGTCATAGCTCCTGGCCCCGCCTCTTCACACACACACACTGGCCGTGTGTGTGTGTGGGTATGTGTGTGTGGAGATAGTGAGGGGGGTGGTAGGGAGAGAGGAGGAGGAAGAGGAATAGGAGAGACGGATGAACAGAAGGACTACAGAGAGACAGAGACAGAAAGAGTAATATGAAACTATTGGAGACAGAGTGAGCTTATTTAAATCGTCAATTCTCTTTTGTCTTTGGGGAAATCCAGAGGTTGACGAACAGTAAAGCTTGCTGGAGCCTTGCTGATCCTGGCACAGTGATGGTGGGAGGGTGGAGATTCATCGACATACGTCTGGTGAGGTGATGCAGGAAAGGTAATAAGTAGTTGCCTGCTGGATGAGAAGGAAAGCAGAGTGGAGAATTAGTTAGCAGTTTGGTGGTGGAGCGAGATAAAGCAAGTTAAAAGTGAAATGCTAAAATTTAACAACGTAAAAGCTGGTCAGGTGATGGATGAGGTCTGTTGCAGCAAGACTTAGACTGCCTGATGGTGAAGGGATATACCGAAGTATACTTGGAATAAAATGACTACTTCTTCCATAGTTTTTATTGCATCTTCACTTCGGATGGCCTCGGTCAAATGACCAAATGACTGAGACCCACGTCAGGAAACACTTGTCCTGTTTCCTGGCAAACCTCACCTAACCTAACCTAACCTTCACTTTAGAACACAGGTTTCCAAACTTGGACACGGGTACCTCCAGGAATTTTCAGGGGACGCAATGCGTTCTTATTGGCATCATTCACGTTTATCCATTTATTTATTGACATTCATTATTTTACAGATAAACGTAGAGCTATATTCTCCTAAAATCTAGACGTATATTGTTCCTTTTGCGTATCTTTACCTCAGACATACTTTTTACATTCGTACAAAGGAAAACAGAGATGATATAACAAACTCTCAAGGTGTACACAATAGAGAGGTTTGGGAAATAGTGTTCATGTTTTCTGTCAATGTATTCTGTTTATTAATAAAGTACACACAATATATATAGGGTGGTAGAAGAAGAAAATATTCAAACAGCTCCTGGGAGAACCTTGAGTTTTCCCTGAGGTATGTTTATTGTCTTCTTGAGGATGAGGGTCCCCAGTAAAGTTCTAGAGGTGGTACCTCCTATATATATATATATATATATATATATATATATATATATATATATATATATATATATATATATATATATATATATATATATATATATTTTTTTTTTTTTTTTCAACAAGTCGGCCGTCTCCCACCGAGGCAGGGTGACCCAAAAGAAAGAAAATCCCCAAAAGAAAAAACTTTCATCATCATTCAACACTTTCACCACACTCATACATAATCACTGTCTTTGCAGAGGAGCTCAGATACGACAGCTGAGAAAAGTCCCTCCCAGCTGTCACTATCTCAGACCCCTCCTTTAAAGTGCAGGCATTGTACTTCCCATTTCCAAGACTCAAGTCCAACTAAATCAATTAACTGGTTTCCCTGAATCCCTTCACAAAATGTTACCCTGCTCACACTCCAACAGATCGTCATGTCCCAAAAACCATTCGTCTCCATTCACTTCTATCTAACACGCTCACACATGCTTACTGGAAGTCCAAGCCTCTCGCCCACAAAACCTCCTTTACCCCTTCCCTCCAACCTTTTCTAGGACGACCCCTACCCCGCCTTCCTTCCCCTACAGATTTATACGCTCTCCAAGTCATTCTACTTTGATCCATTCTCTCTAAATGACAAACCACCTCAACAACCCCTCTTCAGCCCTCTGACAAATACTTTTAGTAACTCCACACCTTCTCCTAATTTCCACATTCCGAATTTTCTGCATAATATTTACACCACACCCTTAGACAGGACATCTCCACTGCCTCCAGCCTCCTCCTCGCTGCAGCATTTGCAACCCATGCTTCACACCCATATAAGAGTGTTGGTACCACTATACTTTCGTACATTCCCTTCTTTGCCTCCATGGATAACGTTTTTTGTCTCCACAGATACCTCAATGCACCACTCACCTTTTTTCCTTCATCAATTCTATGGTTAACCTCATCCTTCATAAACCCATCCGCTGACACGTCAACTCCCAAATATCTGAAAACATTTACTTCTTCCATAATCCCTCTCTCCAATGTGATATCCAATTTTTCTTTATTTAAATCGTTTGATACCCTCATCACCTTACTCTTATCTATGTTCACTTTTAACTTTCTACCTTTACACACTCTCCCAAACTCGTCCACTAACCTTTGCAACTTTTCTTTAGAATCTCCCATAAGCACAGTATCATCAGCAAAAAGTAACTGTGTCAACTCCCATTTTGCATTTAATTCTCCAAAATTTAATCCCACCCTTCTCCCCAACACCCTAGCATTTACTTCTTTTACAACCCCATCTATAAATATATTAAACAACCATGGTGACATTACACATCCCTGTCTAAGTCCTACTTTTACCGGGAAGTAATCTCCCTCTCGCCTACACACCCTAACCTGAGCCTCACTATCCTCATAAAAAGTCTTTACAGCCTTCAGTAACTTACTACCTATTCCATACACTTGCAACATTTGCCACATTGCTCCCCTATCCACTCTATCATATGCCTTTTCTAAATCCATAAATGCAATAAAAACTTCTCTACCTTTATCTAAATACTGTTCACATATATGCTTCACTGTAAACACTTGATCTACACATCCCCTACCCACTCTAAAGCCTCCTTACTCATCTGCAATCCTACTCTCTGTCTTACCTCTAATTCTTTCAATAATAACCCTGCCATACACTTTACCTGGTATACTCAGTAAACTTATTCCCCTATAATTTTTACACTCTCTTTTATCCCCCTTCCCTTTATATAAAGGAACTATACATGTTCTCTGCCAATCCCTAGGTACCTTCCCCTCTTTCATACATTTATTAAACAAAAATACCAACCACTCCAGCACTATATCCCCCTGCTTTTAACATTTCTGTCATGATTCCGTCAATTCCAGCTGCTTTACCCCCTTTCATTCTACGTAATGCCTCACGCACCTCCCCACACTCACATCCTGCTCTTCTTCACTCCTAAACGATGTTGTACCTCCCTGGCCAGTACATGAAATTATCGCCTCCCTCTTTTCATCGACATTTAAAAGTTCCTCAAAATATTCCCGCCATCTACCCATTACCTCCAGCTCCCCATCTACTAACTCCACTACTCTGTTTTTAACTGACAAATCCATTCGTTCCCTAGGCTTTCTTACCTTGTTTATCTCACTCCAAAAAATTTTCTTGTTTTCAGCAAAATTTCTTGACAGATCCTCTCCCATTCTTTCATCCGCTCTTCTTTTGCACTCTCTCACCACTCTCTTCACCTTTATTTTACTCTCCATATACTCTGCTCTTCTATTAACACTTCTGTTTTGTAAAAACCTCTCATAAGCTACCTTTTTCTCTTTTATCACACCCTTTACCTCTTCATTCCACCACTCACTCCTCTTTCCTCCTGCACCCACCCTCCTATAGCCACAAACTTCTGCCCCACATTCTAATACTGCATTTTTAAAACTATTCCAACTCTCTTCAACCCCCACTACTCCTACTTGCACTAGCCCACCTTTCTGCCAATAGTTGCTTATATCTCACCCTAACTTCCTCCTCCTTAGTTTATACACTTTTACCTCTCTCTTACTTGCTGTTGTCATTTTCTTTTGTCCCATCTACCTTTTACTCTAACTGTAGCTACAACCAAATAATGATCTGATATATCCGTTGCCCTCTATAAACATGTACATCCTGAAGCCTACTCATCAACCTTTTATCCACCAATACATAATCCAACAAACTACTTTCCTTACGTGCTATATCATACCTTGTATATTTATTTATCCTCTTTTCATAAAATATGTATTACTTATTACCAAACCTCTTTCTACACATAGCTCAATTAATGGTTCCCCATTTACATTTACCCCTGGCACTTCAAATTTACCTACTACTCCATCCACAACATTTTTACCCACTTTAGCATTAAGATCCCCAACACAATTACTCTCTCACTTGGTTCAAAACTCCCCACACTCACTCAACATTTCCCAAAATCTCTCTCTCTCCTTACACTTCTCTTTCTCCAGGTGCATAAACACTTACTATAACCCACTTTTCACATCCAACCTTTATTTTACTCCACATAATCCTTGAATTTATACATTTATATTCCTTCTTTACCTGCCATAACTGATTATTCAACATTATTGCCACTCCTTCTTTAGCTCTAACTCTATTTGGAAACCCCTGATCTAATCCCATTTATTTCTCCCCACTGAAACTCCTACCCCTTCAGCTTTGTCTCACTTAAAGCCAGGACATCCAGCTTCTTTTCATTCATAACATCTACAATCATCTCTTTCTTATCATTCGCACAACATCCACGCACATTCAAACATCCCACTTTGACGGTTTTCTTCTTCTTCTTTTAGTAAGCTGTACAGGAAAAGGGTTACTAGCCCATTGTTCCCGGCATTTTTGTTGACTTTTACAACACGCATGGCTTACGGAGGAAAGATTCTTATTCCACTTCCCCATGGATATGAAAGGGAAAAGCAATAAGAACAAGAACTATTAAGATAAACTCAAAGAAAACTCAGATGAGTGTATACAATAAACGTGTACATGTTTGCGTAGTGTGACCTAAGTGTAAGGAGAAGTAGCAAGACGTACCTGAAATCTTTGCATGTTTATGAGACAGAAAAAGACACCAGCAATTACCATCATGTAAAACAGTTTCAGGTTTCTGTTTCACAGTCACCTGGCAGGATGGTAGTACCTCCCTGGGTGGTTGCTGTCTACCAACCTACTACCTATATATATATATATATATATATATATATATATATATATATATATATATATATATATATATATATATATATATATATATAAGAAAGCACTACCTCTAGAGAAAAGAATTATTAAACTTCAAGGAAAATTCAGGTTTCACCCTGCCAGGTATTTGAGTATTTTCTTCTCTAACAATAATAATAATAATAATAATAATAATAATAATAATATATGATTCCTGTAATCTCCACTACATTAACATGAACTGTTCTGCATTTTTACATTTTAACTTTTCTACAAACATTTTCAATCATTTTCAATGTTTCTACATAATTTCCCAAAGGATTAAAACAGAAAATATATATTCTCAGTCAGCATGCTGTTATATTGGGTAAAATGGCACATGTGCAACTAATGTGACATATTACCGCGGCAACGTTTCGCTCTCCAGGAGCTTTGTCAAGCCAATAGTAACAAAACAGAGGGTGTTTATAGGTAACAACGTGACGTGAAAGATCATAAGCACTGCAGTAGGCCTATGGCACATTCCATTTCTTGTTGTTTAGTAGTGGTAGTAGTAGCAGTAGTGGCAGTAATAGTAGCAGCAGTAGTAGTAGTAGTAGCAGTAGTAGTAATAGTAGTAGTAACAGTAATAGTAGTAGTAGCAGTACTAGTAGTAATAGTAGTAGTAACAGTAGTAATAGTAATAGTAGTAATAGTAGTGTAACAGTAGTAATAGTACTAGTAACAGTAGTAATAGTAGTAGTGGTAGTAGTAGCAGTAGTGGTAGTAGTATCAGTAGTAGTAATAGTAGTAACAGTAGTAACCGTAGTAGTATAGTAGTAGCAGTAGTGATAGTAGTAGTAGCAGTAGTAATAGTAGTAGCAGAAGTAATAGTAGTAGTAGTAGTAGCAGAAGTGGTAGAAGTAGCAGTAGTAGTAATAGTAGTAGTAGTAGCAGAAGTGGTAGAAGTAGCAGTAGTGGCAGTAACGTAGTAGTATCATTAGAAATAATAGTAGTAATAGCAGTAGTAATAATAGTATTAACAGTAGTAATAGCAGTAGTAGTAATAGTAGTAGTAATAGTAGTAGCAGTAGTGGTAGAAGTAGCAGTAGTGGCATAACAGTAGTAGTATCATTAGAAATAATAGTAGTAACAGTAGTAATAATAGTAGTATTAACATAATAATAGCAGTAGTCCGAAATGGCGATTGATGATATTTGGTTATTAATCACTAAAGGGACGTCAATGAACCTCATCAAATGGTTGGTGGAGTTCCAGTGTTGTGCACAGTTAACATCATGCTGATAACTGCATTCAAGTTAAACATGCTGATAACTACATGTGCACAGTTAACATCATGCTGATAACTGCATGTGCACAGTTAACAACATGCTGATAACTACATGTCACAGTTAACATCATGCTGATAACTGCAAGTGCACAGTTAACAACATGCTATAACTGCATGTGCACAGTTAACAACATGCTGATAACTGCATGTGCACAGTTAACAACATGCTGATAACTGCATGGGCCAGTTAACAACATGCTGATAACTGCATGGGCACAGTTAAAACATGCTGATAACTGCATGTGCACAGTTAACATCATGCTGATAACTGCATGTGCACAGTTAACAACATGCTGATAACTGCATGTGCAAGTAACAACATGCTGATAACTGCATGTGCACAGTTAACAACATGCTGATAACTACATGTGCACAGTTAACATCATGCTGATAACTGCATGTGCACAGTTAACAACATGCTGATAACTGCATGGGCACAGTTAACAACATGCAATAACTACATGTGCACAGTTAAATCATGCTGATAACTGCGGTACAGTTAACAACATGCTATAACTACAGTGCACAGTTAACAACATGCTGATAACTGCATGTGCACAGTTAACAACATGCTATTTAATGCATGTGAACAGTTAACAACATGCTGATAACTGCGTGGAACAGTTAACATCATGCTGATAACTGCATGTGCACAGTTAACAACATGATGATAACTGCATGTGAACAGTTAACAACATGCTGATAACTACATGTGCGGTTAACATCGATAACTACAGTGCACAGTTAACAAATGCGATAACTACATGTGCACAGTTAACAACATGCTGATAACTACATGTGCACAGTTAACAACATGTGATAACCATGTGCACAGTTAACATCATGTCATAATTCATGTGCACAGTTAAACATGGAATAACTACATGTGACAGTTAACAACATGCTGATAACTACATGTGCACAGTTAAAACATGCTGATAACTACATGTGCACAGTTAACAACATGCTGATAACTACATGTGCACAGTTAACATCATGTGATAACTACATGTGCACAGTTAACATCATGCTGATAACTACATGTGCACAGTTAACATCATGCTGATAACTACATGTACAGTTACAACATGCTCTAACTACATGTGCACATGAACAAAAATCGTGGATCTGGCTTGCTCTTCATTCATTTTCCAGAGGTCTAACCCAGAAACCGAGGGTAAGAAAAAAACACCTTAGATCTGTATACCCATACAGATTTATAGCTTTATGAATATTTTAACGAAGCAAGATCCTTGAACAA
>WNWK01026481.1:0-27330 GCA_009830355.1 Cherax destructor | reverse complement strand
TGATGAGAAATTTCAATTAATCCGATGTGGAAAACGTGAGGAAATTTAAACTGTATCGGATTATAAATCAAATTAAAACCACATAATAGAGCGAAAAACTAATGAGTGATCATGTCAGAGGATCTTATCTTCACAGACCATAACAGTGTATCAATCGCATCTGCTAGAAATGTGACAGGATGGATAATAAGAACCTTGAAAACTAGGGATGCCTAGCCCTTGATGACACTCTTCAGGTCGCTTGCTTCATTCCACTCCCAGTTTGGTGTACTAGCCTCCACAAGCAGTATATATAGTATTGTAACTACTAACGAGTGTGATTTAATTAATAACAACACTGCGACTAGCCAGGGGATCGAACCCGTGTTGTTTTAGCAAGCCTCATGGTGAGCGAAAATTCACGATTCTCTAACCCACTGGACCATACAATCCTTAAAGAATCACGCACAAAGCAGAGCTAGGTGTTGTACCGATCCCCCGGCTAGTCGCAGTGTCGTTATTGATTAAATACCACTAGTCCGTGGTTACAATACTATATATACTGCTTGTGGAGGCTAGTACACCAAACGGGGAGTAGAATTAAATTAGCTCTGAGGCACCCACACCATCGTATGTCCTCGGATCACGGTACAACACCTAGCTCTGCTAGGTGCGTGATTCTTGAAGGATTGTTTGGTCCAGTGGGTTAGAGCGTCGTGAATTTTCGCTCAACATGAGGCGGGCTAAAACAACACGGGTTCGATCCCCCGACTAGTCGCAGTGTTGTTATTGATTGTGTGTTACGGTGACTGCCAGAATCTGGTTGGAATATCGTCACCTGTAGCAGATGCGTGCAACCGTGGAAAAGAAAAGGCACGCGACCCTTATCACAATATAGTCGATTATCCAGTATCCCATTCCAGTATTCCTGGTGGAATGGGATACTAGGAACTGTGCGGATTTTGTATGTACTTAAGGGTACTTGAGGTCATTCTCTATGCCCACTCTAAATTTGCCAGCACTCATTAGTAGCCTAATGATGCCCCAAATGCATACTATATATGTATTTATATACAGCATGTATGTGTATTCCATGTCTAATAAGCCGAACTTTCCGAATAGGCCTAAGTAAGACAGTTATACAGGAATATAACCTTTGAACCTCCCGTAGCTGATGAATCCTTGCTGGAATACTCTACGATATTCTCATTGTTCTACTCAAGTCTCCCAGATCAGGCTGACAGAGTTCAATATAGCCTTATCCTGCAAGATGCGATGTGACAGGTAAACATAGTTAGATTTGTTCCCACTATATAACTATCATGTACAATAGGATAGCAACACAATGCTAATGTTTTCAATTTTAGGTTAATTAAAAAAAATTACTGAGAGAGCTACAGGCAGGAAGACAATAGTTGTTTTCATGTGTAGAGTCAAAGTCAGTCTTTCTACCACGTCACAGAATTCCTTACAAATGTTGGGAGTTTAGTCTTGAGATAGAAAGTAACTTTGACCTCTAGAAGGATTAGTATGATATTCTCCAAACAAAAAAAAATATTGTCACCTACAAAATCCACTAACATTCCGCACTTTCCTAAATGTAAGATATAATAGCCTTGACATTTCGAATCCAGTCAGGAGAGTTAGAGTATTCTGAAGGTATCACACCAAAATTAGTATCACAATTTATCCAATATAATTAGTATAACGTTTAAAGCTGATCTGAAAAGACATTCTAAGGCAATCGTATGGAAATGAATGTCTTAACTTGTTAATTAAAACTAGGGAACTAGTTTTAATACACATTCGATGTAAGTTTGAAATTGATCAAAAGAAACCTCAAGCTATCAGAGAAATCAATATTGTTTTTAATAATTTTATTAATATTTACTAATATTCACCTACACATTTAACAATAATACAAACTTTCCTTATAATTCAATACACTACCCATTTTAGTTTGAATCCGCTCAGAAGATGCATTCTCAAGTTATTTCGCGATAAATACCACCACTTATTATAATAAAACTGACACACTGGCGCATTCTCTTATGTAGGATACATAAATATTGAAAATTTGAAGCTGATCATAAGAGAGTCTATAATTATCACTTAGAACCTAATGTGCCAAATTTGTTTAAAAAAAATATCAATTCTAAATTGACACTGCCAATTCAGTATCTAAAATCTCGTTTTTTGTAAGATACACCAAAATTGCAAGATTCAAGCTGAACAGAAGAGGCATTCTCAAGTTATCACTAGTTAAGGGAAAAAAGTTTCAGGCAGCCCCTGTAGTTATTGTCTGAAGGGGGTATAACTAATAATTTAATCAGATATACTTTGATCACTGTACAAGAGAGGCAGCCTACTTATCCTCAGCCTCCTCTGTCTCATTGAACGCAAGACGCCCTAACCTTCATTAGGCAGAGCAGATGCAGCTTAACTCCATCAAGGAACCAAAAACTATAATTCAACCCCCTAAAGATTCCCGGAGTTGGAGATCAAAACCTCTGAGTGGTTCAGGAGTTTCAGTTCATCACTCAAGAAGCCTAGCAAAGTCAAAGGAATTATAGAACTACACCCTCAAAAGACTCAGAAGCCGAAACTAAACTCAGTCAAACACTGATAAAATATAAGATCAATCAGGCGAAACTTTATCTTGATGGGACGTCATGTAAACTAATAGAGTAGTAACCTTAATGAAACTTACGGCAATTGGTCTCTTATGCTGGAGAATAACATTATAAATATTTTACTTAAAAGATAGAATAAGGTGTAAAATTACGAGAGCGTAACTTACAGTTAAATATTTTTTTTCAGTTTGATTCGTTATTCATTTGTGTTCCAGAAAAATAAGTACAACCCACTTTTTTTTAAATACTACAAGGTAATTAGCATTTACAGTCTCAGTAAAATTATAAAATTTCTTTAGGCAAGATACACCACAACCGAAAGTTTGAAGCCATGATTAAGATGCATTCTCAAGTTATCACCCTGAAATCAGTACTGCAGTTTGCTTAATGAAGTTGATACATTGACAGATTGGGTTAGTCTAGGGATATTCATCCCAAAACTAACCCAAACCATCCAATAAGCGTGGCAAAAAAAGTGTTGATAATCTGACGCCGATCAAAGGAGGCGTTCTCAAATTATCGTGCAAAAAACAACATTCCAATTTGTTTAGTGTAAATTGGTCAATTAACAAGTTAACACATCAACACTGAAAAATATTCCTTTGAACAAAATACACTAGCATACCAAATTGTAGGTTGATCAGAGGAGTTAGTCTCCAGCTATTGCAAAAAAAAAAAAATCAATTTTGTCCATTTCTTTATGATGTAAAAATGAAGAAATTTGCACTGCACAACCTAAAATAATGTGGCTGCTAGTGTACCTCTTGAAGCTGTGGTCGCGAAGCTCATGTTCCAGAGTGAGAGTCTTGAAGCTGTGGTCGCGAAGCTCATGTTACAGAGTGAGAGTCTTGAAGCTGTGGTCGCGAAGCTCATGTTCCAGAGTGAGAGTCTTGAAGCAGTGGTCGCGAAGCTCATGTTACAGAGTGAGAGTCTTGAAGCTGTGGTCGCGAAGCTCATGTTCCAGAGTGAGAGTCTTGAAGCTGTGGTCGCGAAGCTCATGTTCCAGAGTGAGAGTCGTGAAGCTGTGGTCGCGAAGCTCATGTTCCAGAGTGAGAGTCGTGAAGCTGTGGTCGCGAAGCTCATGTTCCAGAGTGAGAGTCGTGAATGTAGTACACTGAAGCTAATGTTGCAGTGTCTTGTTGCTGGTGCACCACAGTGTGAGAATCATGAAGCTCGTACACCCTGGCACATGTTCCAGGGTGTGCCACGGCTGATGCCCCATAAAAGTGGTGAGAACTTTTCGAGTGATTAAGAGACTGCGCTGTAACCTTGGAGAAAGAAATGGAAAAAATGCTTCCCCGGTAAAAGCCTTCTTTCATGGGACACCTTATTAGATCCAGGAACAAAGCCATTCACTTACTAAGTATGAAATTATCTTATAACTGCTTAAGAAATGGGATCAAAACAGCATTTAATTATTAATGTTGGTAGAATTACGGACAATGTGTCAAGAGGACACAAATGCAACTAATGTGACAATTTATTGTGGCAACGTTTCGCTCTCCAGGAGCTTTGTCAAGCCGTTACGTTTCACGAAACGTTGCCACAATAAAATGTCACATTAGTTGCATTTGTGTCCTTTTATTTAACAGCACTGAAGAAAATCTGAAATTTCAGAAAACTATATTTTTTTTTATTAACGCATAGGCCATTTCCCACCAAGGCAGGGTGGCCCTACAAAAAAAGAACTTTCATCATCATTCACTCCATCACTGTTTTGCCAGAGGCGTGCTTACACTACAGCTACAAATCTTCAACATTAACACCCCTCCTTCAGAGTGCCGGCACTGTACTTCCCATCTCCAGGAATCAAGTCCGGCCTGCCGGTTTCCCTGAAACCCTTCATAAATGTTACCTTGCCTACACTCCAACAGCACGTCAACTCCTAAAAACCATTTGTCTCCATTCGCTCCTATCTAACACGCTCACGCACGCTTGCTGGAAGTCCAAGCCCTTCGCACACAAAACCTCCTTTACCCCCTCCCTCCTTTTCTAGGCAGACCACTACACCGCCTTCCCACCACTACAGATTTATACACTCTCGAAGTCATTCTATTTTGTTCCATCCTCTTTATACGTCCAAACCATGTCAATAACCCCTCCTCAGCTCTCTGGATAATAGTTTTGGTAATCCCACACCTCCTCCTAATCTTCAAACTACGGATTCTCTGCATTATATTCACACATATTGCCCTCAGACATGACATTTCCACTGCCTCCAGCCTTCTCCTTGTGGCAACATTCACAACCCATGTCTCACACCCACACAAGAGTGTTGGCATAACTATACTCTCACACATTCCTCTCTTTGCTTTCATGGATAAAGTTATCTGTCTCCACAAGCTCCTCAGTGCACCACTCACCCTTTTCCCCTCGTTAATTCTATAATTCACCTCATCCTTCATATACCCATCTCCTGACACATCCACTCCCAAATATCTGAACACATTCACCTCCTCCATACTCTCTCCCTCCAATCTGATATCCAATCTTCCGTTATCTAATATTTTTGTTATCCTCATCACCTTACTCTTTCCTATATTCACTATTAATTTCCTTCTTTTACATACCCTACCAAACTCATCCACCAACCTCTGCAACTTCTCTTCAGAATCCTCCAAAAGCACAGTGTCATCAGCAAAGAGCAACTGTGAAAACTCCCACTTTGTGTTAGATTCTTTATCTTTTAACCCCATACCTCTTGTGAACACCCGAGCATTCACTTCTCTTACAACTCCATCTATAAATATAATGAACAACAACGGTGACATCACACATCCCTGTCTAAGGCCTACTTTTGCTGTGAAACAATCTCCCTCTCGCCTACATACTCTAACCTGAGCCTCACTATCCTCGTAAAAACTTTTCACCGCTTTCAATAACCTACCTCTTATTCCATACATTTGCAACATCTGCCACATTGCCCTTCCCCCTATCCACCCTATCATATGCCTTTTCCAAATCAATAAATGCCACAAACACCTCTTTACCCTTATCTAAATATTGTTCACCTATATGTTTCACTGCAAACACTCGGTCTACACACCCCCTACCCTTCCTAAAGCCTCCTTGTTCATCTGCTATCCTGCTCTCCGTATTACTCCTAATTCTTTCAATAATAACTCTACCATACACTTTACCAGGTATACCCCTATAATTATTACACTCTCTTTTGTTCCCTTTGCCTTTATACAAAGGAACTATGCACGCTCTCTGCCAATCCCTAGGTACCTTACCCTCTTCCATATATTTATTAAATAAAAACACTAACCACTCTAAAACTATATCCCCACCTGCCTTTAACATTTCTATCTTTATCCCATCAATCCCAGCTGTCTTACCCCCTTTCATTCTACACTCTGCCTCACGAACTTCATCCACACTCACAACTGGCTCTTCCGCACTCCTACAAGATGTTATTCCTCCTTGCCCTATACACGAAATCACAGCCTCCCTGTCTTCATCAACATTTAACAATTGTTTTTACTTTTGATGTAATTTCCTCAAAGAAAACTTTGCCCTGATGTTAAGGTAATATTCATTCAGCCAAGTTTATTATTTAAATTGCCTCTTCTAATCAGAAAAAAATTCGCTTTGGTTATGTTAGGTAAAACCTATAAATCTTATATTTAGTAAAACCTAATTATTACTTTAATCCACATAATCTTTGAATTTATACATTTATGTTCCCTCTTCTCTCTCCATAACTGATCCTTCAACATTATTACTACCCCTTCCTTAGCTCTAACTCTCTCAGATACTCCTGACTTAATCCCATTTATTTCTCCCCACTGAAACTCGCCTACCCCCTTCAGCTTTGTTTCGCTTAGGGCCAGGACATCCAACTTCTTTTCATTCATAACATTAGCAATCATCTCTTTCTTATCATCCGCACTACATCCACACATATCATCCGAAACATCCCAATTTTATGAAGTTTTTCCTTATCTTGTTTTTAGTAAATTATACAGAAGAAGGGGTTACTAGCCCATTGCTCCCGGCATTTAGTCGCTTCTTACGACACGCATAGTTTATGGAGGAAGAATTCTGTTCCACATCCCCATGGAAATAAGCAGAAATAAACAAGAACAAGAACAAGGAAGAAAAATAGAAGAAAAACCCAGAGGGGTTAGTATATACATGCTTGTACATGCATGTGTAGTGTGACCTAAGTGTAAGTAGAAGTAACAAGACATACCTGAAATCATACATGTTTATGAGACAGAAAAAGACACCAGCAATCCTACCATCATGTAAAACAATTACAGGCTTATGTTTCACACTCATTTGGTAGGACGGTAGTACCTCCCTGGGAGGTAGTACCTCCCTGGGTGGTTGATCCTCCCTGGGTGGCAGCACCTCCCTGGGTGGTTGTACCTCCCTGGGTGGCAGCACCTCCCTGGGTGGTTGCTGTCTACCAACCTAGTTCAGAAAATTAGCCTCGATATAAATATAGACACTGCGAAGAGTACCTTTAAATCCATGATATTAGCGTGCAATAAAAAAAAAGAATGTATATTATGAATTTCATGTTCTTGTGCTCGTAGGGAAGAACACAACTTCTGACAGGGAAGTTCGTTGCCCGTAAAACGTCTGCCATGAGAATGGAAATTGTTTATTTCAATAGGAAGCTTCAGTCTGGCGCACACTTACGCTCCTTAAGTTTCAAGGTCATGTATAAAGGTGATCTCCACATATTATTGGAATACAAAGTAGAGCATTTTAAAGTAGAGAAAGCCAACGTTTGTAATGACCGCAGAGATGTAGCGAGTGTGTTAGGGAGAGGGCAAGGAAGATGTACACTGAGAGGGCAAGGAAGAGGTACACTGAGAGGGTAAGGAAGAGGTACACTGAGAGGGTAAGGAAGAGGTACACTGAGAGGGTAAGGAAGAGGTTCACTGAGAGGGTAAAGAAGAGGTACACTGAGAGGGTAAGGAGGAGGTTCACTGAGAGGGCAAGGAAGAGGTACACTGAGAGGGTAAGGAAGAGGTACACTGAGAGGGTAAGGAAGAGGTTCACTGAGAGGGTAAGGAAGAGGTACACTGAGAGGGTAGGAGGAGGTACACTGAGAGAGCAGGAAGAGTACACTGAGAGGGTAGGAGGAGGTACACTGAGAGGGTAAGGAGAGGTACACTGAGAGGGTAAGGAAGAGGTACACTGAGAGGATAAGGAAGAGGTACACTGAGAGGGTAAGGAAGAGGTTACTGAGAGGGCAAGGAAGAGGTTCACTGAGAAGGCAAGGAAGAGGTACACTGAGAGGGTAAGGAAGAGGTTCACTGAGAGGGCAAGGAAGAGGTACACTGAGAGGGTAAGGAAGAGGTACACTGAGAGGGTAAGGAAGAGGTTCACTGAGAGAGTAAAGAAGAGGTACACTGAGAGGGTAATGAGGAGGTTCACTGAGAGGGCAAGGAAGAGGTACACTGAGAGGGTAAGGAAGAGGTACACTGAGAGGGTAAGGAAGAGGTACACTGAGAGGGTAAGGAAGAGGTTCACTGAGAGGGTAAGGAAGAGGTACACTGAAAGGGTAAGGAGGAGGTACACTGAGAGGGCAAGGAAGAGGTACACTGAGAGGGTAAGGAGGAGGTACACTGAGAGGGTAAGGAAGAGGTACACTGAGAGGGTAAGGAAGAGGTACACTGAGAGGATAAGGAAGAGGTTCACTGAGAGGATAAGGAAGAGGTACACTGAGAGGGTAAGGAAGAGGTACACTGAGAGGATAAGGAAGAGGTACACTGAGAGGGTAAGGAAGAGGTTACTGAGAGGGCAAGGAAGAGGTTCACTGAGAGGGTAAGGAGGAGGTACACTGAGAGGATAAGGAAGAGGTACACTGAGAGGGTAAGGAGGAGGTACACTGAGAGGGTAAGGAAGAGGTACACTGAGAGGGCAAGGAAGAGGTACACTGAGAGGGTAAGGAGGAGGTACACTGAGAGGGTAAGGAAGAGGTACATGAGAGGGTAAGGAAGAGGTACACTGAGAGGATAAGGAAGAGGTACACTGAGAGGGTAAGGAAGAGGTTACTGAGAGGGCAAGGAAGAGGTTCACTGAGAAGGCAAGGAAGAGGTACACTGAGAGGGTAAGGAAGAGGTTCACTGAGATGGCAAGGAAGAGGTTCACTGAAGAGGAGAAGAGGTTCACTGAGAGGGCAAGGAAGAGGTTCACTGAGACGGCAAGGAAGAGGTTCATTAAGAGAGCAAGAACGAGGTTCACTGAGAGGGCAAGGAAGAGGTTCACTGAGATGGCAAGGAAGAGGTTCATTAAGTGAGCAAGAACGAGGTTCACTGAGAGGGTAAGGAAGAAGTTCACTGAGAGGGCAGGGAAGAGGTTCACTGAGAGGGCAAGGAAGAGGCTCACTGAGAGAGCAAAAAAACAGGTAAACTGAAAGGGCAAGGAAGAGGTTCACTGAGAGAACAAGGAAGAGGTTCACTGATATAGCAAGGAAGAGGTTCACTGAGAGGGCAAAAAACAAATAAACTGAGAGGGCAAGGAAGAGGTTCACTGAGAGAGCAATGAAGAGATTCACTGAGAGGAAGGAAGAGGTTCACTAGAGGGAAGAAAGAGGTTCACTGAGAGAGCAAGAAGAGGTTCACTGAGAGGAAGAGAGGTTCACTAAAGAGGAAAAAGAGGTTCACTGAGAGGGCAAGGAAGAGAGTTCACTGAGAGACAAGGAAGAGGTTCACTGAGAGGGCAAATAAGAGGTTCACTGAAGAGGCAAGAGGTTCACTGAGAAGAGAAGAGGTTCACTGAGAGGCAAGGAAGAGGTTCACTGAGAGGAGCAAGTAAGAGGTTCTCTGAGAGGTAAGGAAAAGGTTCACTGAGAGGGCAAGGAAGAGGTTCACTGAGAGGCAAGGAAGAGAGTTCACTGAGAGGTAGAAGAGGTTCACTGAGATGGCAAGGAAGGGTTCACTAGAGAGCAAGAAGAAGTTCACTGAGAGGGCAAGAAGAGGTTCACTGAGAGGCAAGGAAGAGGTTCACTGAGAGGCAAGAAAAAGTTCACTGAGAGGGCAAGGAAGAGGTTCACTGAGATGCAAGGAAGAGGTTCACTAGAGGGCAAGAAGAGGTTCACTGAGAGGAAGGAAGAAGTTCACTGAAGAGCAGGAAGAGGTTCACTGAGAGGGCAAGGAAGAGGTCTCACTGAGAGGGCAAGAAGAGGTTCACTGAGAGGGAAAGGGAAGAGGTTCACTGAGAGAGCAAGGAAGAGATTCACTGAGAAGGCAAGAAAGGGTTCACTGAAGAGCAAAAAATACACTGAGGGGCAAGGAAGAGGTTCACTGAGAGGGCAAGAAGAGTTCACTGAGATGCAGGAAAGAGTTCACTGAGAGGGAAAAGAAGAGGTTCACTGAGGGCAAGGAAGAGGTTACTGAGAGGCAAGAAGAGGTTCACTGAGAGAGCAAAGGTTCATGAGAGAGCAAGGAAGAGGTTCATCTGAGAGACAAGGAAGAGGTTCACTGAGAAGGCAAGAGAGATTCATGAAAGAGCAAGAAAGAGGTTCACTGAGAGGCAAGGAAGAGGTTCACTGAGAAGGAGAGGTTACTGAAGAAGAGAACAAGGAGAAGGTTCACTGAGAGGGCAAGGAAGAGGTTCACTGAGAGGCAAGGAAAAAGGTTCACTGAGAGGGCAAGGAAGAGGTTCACTGAGAGGGCAAGAAGAGGTTCACTGAGAGGGCAAGGAGAGGTTCACTGAGAGGGCAAGGAAGAGGTTCACTGAGGGGTGCAAGGAAGAGGTTCACTGAGAGGTCAAGGAAGAGGTTCACTGAGAGGGCAAGGAAGAGGTCACTGAAGAGCAAGGAAGGAGGTTCACTGAGAGGGCAAGGAAGAGGTTCACTGAAGCAGAAGAGGTTCATAGGAGGAGAAGATTCACTGAGAGGGCAAGGAAGAGGTTCACTGAGAGGGAAAGGAAGAGGTTCACTGAGAGAGCAAGGAAGAGGTTCACTGAGAGGGCAAGGAAGAGGTTCACTGAGAGGGCAAGGAAGAGGTTCACTGAGATGGCAAGGAAGAAGTTCACTGAGAGGGCAAAGCAGAGGTTCACTGAGGGGGCAAGGAAGAGGTTTACTGAGAGGGCAAGGAAGAGGTTCACTGAGAGAGCAAAAAAGAGTTCATTGAGAGGGCAAGGAAGAGGTTCATTGAGAGGGAAAGGAAGAGGTTCACTGAGAGGGCAAAGAAGAGATTCACTGAAAGAGCAAGGAAGAGGTTCACTGAGAGGGCAAGGAAGAGGTTCACTGAAAGGGCAAGAAAGAGGTTCATTGAGAGGGCAAGGAAGAGGTTCACTGAAAGGGCAAGGAAGAGGTTCATTGAGAGGGCAAGGAAGAGGTTCACTGAGAGTGCAAGGAAGAGGTACACTGAGAGAGCAAGGAAGAGGTTCACTGAGAGGGCAAGGAAGAGGTTCACTGAGAGAGCAAGGAAGAGGTTCACTGAAAGGGCAAGGAAGATGTTCATTGAGAGGGCAAGGAAGAGGTTCACTGAGAGAACAAGGAAGAGGTTCACTGAGAGGGCAAGGAAGAGGTTCACTGAGAGAGCAAAAAAGAGGTTCATTGAGAGGGCAAGGAAGAGGTTCACTGAGAGAGCAAGAAAGAAGTTCACTGAGAGGGCAAAGAAGAGGTTCTCTGAGAGGGCAAGGAAGAGGTTTACTGAGAGGGCAAGGAAGAGGTTCACTGAGAGGGCAAGGAAGAGGTTCACTGAGAGTGCAAGGAAGAAGTTCACTGAGAGGGCAAGGAAGAGGTTCACTGAGAGGGCAAGGAAGAGATTCACTGAGAGAGCAAGGAAGAGGTTCACTGAGAGAGCAAGGAAGAGGTTCACTGAGAGGGCAAGGAAGAGATTTACTGAGAGGGCAAGGAAGAGGTTCACTGAGAGGGCAAGGGAGAGATTCACTGAGATGGCAAGGAAGAGGTTCACTGAGAGGGCAAGGAAAAGGTTCACTGAGAGGTCAAGGAAGAGGTTCACTGAGATTGCAAGGAAGAGGTTCACTGAGAGGTCAAGGAAGAGATTTACTGAGAGGGCAAGAAAGAGGTTCACTGAGAGGGCAAGGAAGAGGTTCACTGAGAGGTCAAGGAAGAGGTTTACTGGGAGAGCAAGGAAGAGATTTACTGAGAGGGCAAGGAAGAGGTTCACTGAGATGGCAAGGAAGAGGTTCACTGAGACGGCAAGGAAGAGGTTCACTGAGAGGGCAAGGAACAGGTTCACTGAGATGGCAAGGAAGAGGTTCACTGAGAGGGCTAGGAAGAGGTTCACTGTGAAGGCCAAGGAAGAGAATAATTGAGAGGAAAAGGAAGAAGGTGATTGCGAGGGCGAAGAGGATTAGTTGAGAGGGAAAGACAGAGGATCAGTAAGATTGCAAGGATGAGGATCATTGAAAGGGAAGGGATGAGGATCATAGAGATTGCAAGGAGAAAGATAATTGAGTGGACAAGGTAAAAGATCATCGAGAGAGTGAGGGAAATTACCATCCTGAGGACTGGTGAGTCAGTGAAAGGATTGATGAGTAAGTGAGAGGACTAGTGAGCCAGTGAGAGGACTGGTGTGTCAGTGAGAGGCTGGTGAGCCACTGAGAGGACTGGTGAGTCAGTGAGAAGGCTGGTGAGCCAGTGAGAGGGCGATTAAAGGGATGATTGAGAGAGCTGAGCAATGAACGTGACGGCAAGAGGGCTGGTGAGCCAGTGAGAGGGCTGGCGAGTCAGTGAGAGGGCTGGCGAGTCAGTGAGAGGGCCTGGTAGGAAGTCAGTGAAATATCACTGAATAATCAGCGGAATGACTGACTTATTGTAGTGTCTTACAGAGGATTCAGCCAAGTGTACGTTGTACCATGTGCGTTCATCGTGTTCTTATCACATGTATTTTGTTATGTTCGTTTTATAATGTGCGTATACCATGTGCATTTTTTATCTTAAGTTATCCTGTGAGTTTTATCGTGTGCGTTTTATTGTGTGCACTATTATATGTGCGTTTTATGTGTTTTATCATGTGCATTTTAGCACATGTTTCATGGTGTGTAATTTATCACGTCCAAGAGAGGCAATGAAACACAACCACAAGATATAAGTGAAGGTCCGTCAAACTTTCCTTTAGAGGAACAGAAAAAGAAACTGACAGGTAGTGTGTGAAACTGAACGATGACTAGTGAGGTCAGAGGGTCGTAGAGGGTCAGATGAAGATTAGTGAGTGGTACAGTGAGAAGAGTGAATGGGTTGAAGGTCAGAGTGGGTATGAGAAGTGGAAGTGAGATGGTAGTGAGTGATTTTGAGAAGGTCAGCGAATGCATCAGAGTGTATTGAGTGGTCAGAATGGTATTGGTTTGAGTGAGTAGTAAAGGGATGAGAGGTAGAGTGAATTAGTTTGAGGTGGGAGTGGGGAAAGAGAGGATCAGAGAGTGAATCAGAGAGAGAGGGTGAGTGAAAGGGCGAGTCGGTGAGTGAGTGAATGAGAATTTGAGGGGTGAGTGAAAGGGTCACTGATTGGGTCAGTGAATGACTCAGTTGTCATGACCTCTGTTAGGACATGCCTGGGTTCAGTTCACAAAACAGTTTCAAAAGTAAAGTTGTTTATATTGTGCAACAGAGAAAAAGTAATAAAAGCAACACTCCTGGGACAGCATGCAAATCAGTGTGCAGTAGCATACCAAAATACACTACACAATAATATACAAGGCAGACGAAAGTAACCTCAGCAACAACAATAGACAGAGTAGAGCACAATGGCGCACAGCTGAAATAAAGTCACGGAATAAAGAAACAGGAAAAAATTATAACAGTGCTACTTAAGCTACTTAGTGCAATAAAATAGTGCAGGACACTTCAGGAAAGAAAGGACACGAAGAATTCCAGGCGACAAGCAGCCATCGGTCAGCTGATGGTGTATTGTTGTGGGTGAGGGGTCAGCAGCGATTAATGACGGTCATGGGGAACATCACACACGACACTACGTGCACAAGACCGCCATGAAGTCATGACGGTTACGATGAAGTCACCACACTACCAGAAAGAAACCTGACTGACATCAATAGATCTTCACCTAGTCCCTCTGTACAAATTAATCTCGACACCTCACACAGGAAGGTGGAGAGAACGATGCGGTTAGCATCATAACCAGCACCACCAGACTTTACAAGAGCTGGCTTACGCGGCTGGCTTGGTCAGGACACAAAGCCAAAAGTGGCATATCACTACAGCAGGCAACATGATGGCTTAATGTCAGCAGCTTAGAACTGGGTTAAAAGTGATTTGCCTAGAGCAGAGTCCAGAATGTTCACTGCAGAAGTATGGATATAGCAAAACATAAGAAAAACCATCTAGGCTTAGAGAAGAAGCCGATTTGCTGATGACTGGGCTGGCTTAGCGGCAGTTGGACTGGCTTAAAGGTGGCACAGGAACGTTTAAGCCCAATGTTCGCATTAACCACATAAAGAGAGAATTTATTCCATCAACAGAGCAGAAGAGGGCTGGAAAACAGCAAGAATGCAGAAGGCTGGCTTAGTTGGATGAAAGATGGTTGAAAGTCATCCACGTTGAAGCAAACTATTTCTCTATTACTTCACTGTACTTCCATCACGAGGACACAGCTCTCACCAGAGTATCATGCTCACTGTTAGGACGTATAAGTTCACCCGGACTGATGGAGAGTGAATAGTCGATACCAGTTCTGCTGTTTACTGTAGGGGAGTATATGGATACAGTGAGGTGCAGTCCTTAGTGACACGCCCTCACTCTAAGGCTCAGACGTCTGAACTGATCTGATCAGAGTTCAGAGTTGACTGGTGGCCAACGACTACGTGACTGTATCTAAAGACAAATATTGAGTAAGCTTGAAACGGTTACAAAGCATGTCATAATTATACTCAACTGACACAGTGAAGGGGTCAGTGACAGAGTCAGTGAGTAGATCAGTGAATCGGTCAGTGAACTGATCAGTGAGGTCACTGAGTGATCTAGTGAGTGGGCCAGTGAGAGGATCAGTGAGTAGGTTATTGAGTGGGTCAGTGAGTAGCTCAGTGAGTAAGTCAGTGAGTAGCTCAGTGAGTAAATCAGTGAGTAGGTCAGTGAGAGGGTCAGAGAGTGGATCAGTGAGAGGGAGAGTCAATGAAACTGACAGAAATCTGTGAGACTGTAAGATAGCTAGTGAGAGGGTCAGTGAGAGCCTCAGTGAGAGTCAGTGAGTGGGTCAGTGAGTGGTTCAGTGAGTAGGTCAGTGAGAGGATCAATGATAGGATGAGTGAGTGGGTCAGTATGAGAGTCAGTGAGTGGCTCAGACACTATTCATGAAAAAAAAAATATTCATCGTCCGGCCACCGCTGACAGCAGACGCCATTCCTGCTCTCGTTTTCACATTGAGTAGTCAACAAAAAACTCAAGAAGACCAAGAAACAGAAAAAAAAAACTAATTGCTTTCCCTTTCAGTCTTATCCCGACAAGTGGGTGAGGAAGGAACCAATCAGCGTCAAGAATTGCTGCTGCTCCACAAACACCCGCACGCCGAGAGCCCAGGTCACTGCCCCAGTCATCCTTGGTCAGTGGTCCTTTAATTAAAGACGTCTGTTTTTTTTTTAAACTCACCACTCAACCCAGTACCAAAGCCCATCCCAAATCCATACCTCCATATTTCTCCCACCTACACTGCCACGCCATTGCACAGGTCAAACAGTCAGCGAACCTTACCTTGCGTATGTCGCTATGAAGCCGCCAGCCCATCGAGCCTCTGACTCCTACGCCCGACCACAACTTGAAGTGCGAAGCTTAGATCAGGAGGGAAGTTCTATCCCCGATCTGTCAATACGATGTGGAGCAGCTGGTTTCAGCTCCAACTCTTTCCCTTCCTCTCAAGACCTGGTCACAGACAGGGCCGCAGGGGCGTTGACCCCTGGAACTCTCTCCAGGTATACCTTTCCTCTCCCCCTATTTTCTTCCACTTCTTACCCTCACCCTTTCAAAGGTCTTACCTGTAAGTGACTAACTGACATCCTGTCACTCACACACAATCAAGCTTCCCAACAGTTACACACTTTCTCCAGGATGCAGGCACTTTCTCCAGGATGCAGGCACTTTCTCCAGGATGCAGGCACACTGTGTGCACATTCGATCACTTTGTGGGGACACTCGCTTTCGTCACGAACGAATTCACACTTTTTTTTTTATTTTGGTCTAATTTCAATGAGATTTCACAGTGATTTATACAGCTTTTAAAAACCTATTCACTGTCTTTGTTATGACTTTTTTCCTTTAAGTTAGATAAGAAAAAATAAATTGTGGCAAATTTTAGGGGTCACAAAACTTTCCTATTTCTACAAAATTGAGAAGATGTACAATGCTCTAGTTAATATCAGATGAAAGATAAAGGCTATATAATTGTTGACCAAATCCATTTTAGCAAAAATGTCAGTAGATTCCATTATAAAAAATGTTGAAGTTATTAATTTTTTTTGTGGGAAAAAAATTAATAAAAACAAAGCTGTAAAAGATATCGAAAATCCTCCATGGGTGGTTGTAGAACCATCATTACGCAATAATGTGTGCAAAAATCATGACAATCCTATTAATACTTTTCGCACAAAATGGCTCACAATGTCAATAATTTATTTCCGAGATATTAATATATATAAGAACAAAAAAATTACATTTAAGGAAAAACATACTTAGAAATATGACAGAAATAAGCTGTTTACACCAAAATGTTGCCAGAATGATGCATATTTTTTGGTAAGAAAACATTTTATTTCCATAATTTTTCCCGAAGTTCTTGAGTGAGGGTTAGCAGTCTTTGTCCCCCGAGTCTGTAATTTATTTGTGCTCTTCTCTGCCAGTCTCCAAGCTTCATAAATTTGCATTTGCCGGAGTTAAATTCTAGGTGTGAGTGTGTGTGTGTGAATGTGTGTTTGTGTGAATGTGTGTACTCATCTAGTTGTACTCACATAGTTGTGGTTGCAGGGGGTTGAGTCACAGCTCCTGGCCCCGGCTCTTCACTGGTCACTACTAGTTCACTTCCTGTTCCATGAGCTTTATCATACCTCTTCTTAAAGCTATGAATGGATCCTGCCTCCACTACATCACTTCCCAGACTATTCCACTTCCTGACAACTCTGTGACTGAAAAAATGCTTCCTAACATCCCTGTGATTCATCTGAGTCTTCAACTTCCAACTGTGACCCTTGTTGCTGTGTCCCATCTCTGGAACATCCTGTCTCTATCCACCTTGTCGATTCCTCTCAGTAATTTATATGTCGTTATCATATCCTCCCTATCTCTCCTGTCTTCCAGTATCGTCAGGTCGATTTCCCTTAACCTCTCCTCGTAGGACATACCCCTTAGCTCTGGGACTAGTCTTGTTGCAAACCTTTGCACTTTCTCTAATTTCCTTACGTGCTTGGCTAGGTGTGGGTTCCAAACTGGTGCTGCATACTTCAATATGGGCCTAACGTACACAGTGTACAGGGTCCTGAACGATTCCTTTATTAAGATGTCGAATGCTGTTCTTAGGTTTGCTAGGCACCCGTATGCTGCAGTAGTTATTTGGTTGATGAGCGCCTCAGGAGATGTGCCCGGTGTTATACTCACCCCAAGATCCTTTTCCTTGAGTGAAATTTGTAGTCCCTGGCTCCCTAGACTGTACTCCGTCTGCGGTCTTCTTTGCCCTTCCCCAATCTTCATGACTTTGCACTTGGTGGGGTTGAACTCCAGGAGCCATTTGCTGGACCAGGCCTGCAGCCTAGCCAGATCCCTTTGCAGTTCTGTTTGGTCTCGTCCGATTGAATTCTTCTCATCAACTTCACATACTGCACACAGGGACACTTCGGAGTCTATTCCTTCCGTCATGTCATTCGCAAATACCAGAAACAGCACTGGTCCTAAGACTGACCCCTGTGGAACCCCACTCGTTACAGGCGCCCACTCTGACACCTCGCCATGTACCATGACTCGCTATTGTCTTCCTGACAGGTATTCCTTGATCCATTGTAGTGCCTTTCCTGTCATCCCTGCCTGGTCCTTTCCAGCTTTTGCACTAATTTTTTTGTGTGGAACCTGTCAAACGCCTTCTTACAGTTCAAGAAATGCAATTTACCCACCCTCTCTCTTGTTCTACTGCTGTCACCCTTTCATAGAACTCTAGTAGGTTTGTGACATATGATTTCCCGTCCCTGAACCCGTGCTGGCTGTTGTTGATAAGCTCGTTCCTTTCTAGGTGCTCCACTACTGTGAGTATGTGTGTACTCACCTATTTGTACTCACCTATTTGTGGTTGCAGGGGTCGATTCATAGCTCCTGGCCCCGCCTCTTCACTGATTGCTACTAGATCCTCTCTTTCCCTGCTCCATGAGCTTTATCAAACCTCGTCCTAAAACTATGTATGGTTCCTGCCTCCACTACCTCATTTTCTAGGGTATTCCACTTCCTGACAACTCTATGACTGAAGAAATACTTCCTAACATTCCTTTGACTAATCGGAATCTTCAACTTCCAATTGTGACCCCTTGTTTCTGTGTCCAATCTCTGGAACATTCTGTCTTTGTCCACCTTGTCAATTCCTCGCAGTATATTGTAAGTCGTTATCATGTCTTCCCTGACCCTCCTATCCTCCAGTGTCGTCAGGCCGATTTCCCTTAACCTTTCTTCGTTGGACAATTACCTTAGCTCAGGGACTAGTTGCAAACAACGCCCGTATGCTGCAGCAGTTATCTGGTTGATGTGCGCCTCAGGAGATGTGCTCGGTATTATACTCACCCCAAGATCTTTTTCCTTGAGTGAGGTTTGCATTATTCTTTGCCCTTCCCTAATCTTCATGACTTTGCATTTGGCGGGTTTAAATTCAAGGAGGCAGTTGCTGAACTAAGCTTGTAACCTGTTCAGGTCTCTGTAGTCCTGCCTGATCCACGACCAATTTAATTATCCTCAATGACTTCACATCATCTGCAAACAGGGACACTTCTGAGTCTATCCCTTCCGTTATGTCATTCACATATACCAAAAACCGCACAGGTCATAGGACTGACCCCGTGGAACCCCGCTCATCAGCCCACTCTGACACCTTGTCACGTACCATGACTCGTTGTTGCCTCCCTGTCATATATTCTCTGATCCATTGCAGTGCCTTTCCTGTTATGCGTGCCTAATGCTCTAGCGTTTGCATTAACCCGCTGTGAGGAACTGTGTCGAAGGCCTTCTTGCAGTCCAAGAAAATGCAGTCTATCCACCCATCTCTCTCGTGTCTTACTTCCGTTACCTTGTCATAAAAATCCAGTAGGTTTGTGACTCAGGTTCTTTCTTCCCTGAAACCGTGCTGGTTGTCGCTCATAAGCTTGTGTCTTTCTAGGTTCTCCACCACTCTCTCCCTAATGATCTTCTACATGACTTTTCATACTATACAAGTCAGTGACACAGGTCTGTAGTTTAATGCCTTTTGTCTGTCTCCTTTCTTAAAAATTGGGATTACATTTGCCATCTTCCATACCTCAGGCAGTTGCCCAGTTTCAGTGGATGTGTTGAAGATTATTGTTAGTGGCACACATAGCGTCTCTGCTCCCTCGTTAAGGACCCACGGAGAGATGTTGTCCGGTCCCACCGTCTTTGAGGTATCAAGTTCACATAGCAGCTTCTTCACCTCCTCCTCGGTTGTGTGTATTTCATCCAGCACTTTTTGGTGTATCCCTTGTTGGTGTACCTTCCTATTCTGACTTCCTGGAGTCCTTCGTGTGTGTGTGTGTGTGTGTGTGTGTGTGTGTGTCTGTGTGTGTGTGTGTGTACTCACCAAATTGTACTCACCTAATTGTGGTTGCAGGGGTCGAGACTCAGCTCCTGGCCCGCCTCTTCGATGTCTGCTACTGGGTCTCTGCTCTCCCTGCTCCATGAGCTTTATCATACCTCGTCTTAAAACTGTGTATGATTCCTGCCTCCACTATGGCTTTCTCTAGACAATTCCACTTCCTGACTACTCTGTGGCTGAAGAAATGCTTCCTAACATCCCTTTGACTCATCTGAGTCTTCAGCTTCCAGTTGTGTCCCCTTGTTTCTGTGTTTCCTCTCTGGAACATCCTGTCACTGTCTACCTTGTCAATTCCCCGCAGTATTTTGTATGACGTTATCATGTCTCCTCTGACCCTTCTTTCCTCCAGTGTTGTTAGTCCTATTTCCCTCAACCTTTCTTCATAACACAGACCCCTGAGTTGTGGAACTAACCTTGTCGCAAACCTTTGCACTTTCTCTAGTTTCTTTACGTGCTTGACCAGGTGTGGGTTCCAGACTGGTGCTGCATATTCTAGTATGGGCCTGACGTACACGGTATACAGTGTCTTGAACGATTCCTTGTTAAGGTAACGGAACGCTAATCTTAGGTTTGCCAGTCGCCCATATGCTGCCGCAGTTATCTGGTTGATGTGTGCCTCCGGAGACATACTTGGCGTTATACTCACTCCAAGGTCTTTCTCCTTTGCCGAGGTTTGTAGCATTTGTGTGTGTGTGCGCGTGTGTGTGTGTGTGTGTGTGTGTGTGTGTCTGTTTGTTTAACTCATGAAAGCTACTCTTAAATTTACCAGTCTCACGTTGGCTGCTACAGTTGTTCGGTAGTTGTGCGCCTCAAGAGATTTGCTATGAATTATACTCACTACAAGGTTCTTCTCTTTCAGGGAGGTTTACTGTCTTTGTCTCCGAACTTGTACTACGTTTCTGGTTTTCTTTGTCTTTTCGTTTTTTCATATCTTTTCATTTGCTGGGGTTAAATTCTAATAGCCACCTGTTTGACCAATCGTGCAGCTTGTCCACATTTATGCGTAGTCTTTCCTGGTCTTTTCCTCATTAGTTTTACGTCATCTGCGAGCAAGGGTACATCTTACTCAATTTATTTTGTCATGTCGTTTATGTACACAAGAAACAATTCTTGTCCCACAATTCACCCTTGTGGAACCCTACTTATTATACTCGCCCATTCCGGCACCTTCTCCCAGACAACAACTCAGCATTCCCTTCTTGCTTTTATTCCTTTTTCTTGTTATTTCCACTTTTTCCTCTCGCTTTTGTCCCAGTCTCTTGTGAGGTACTGTTTCAAAGTCCTTCTTCTTAGAGTCCAACGGACAGATGTTGTTGGGTTCCATTACCTCCGAGGCATCTACCACATCTCTTTTCTCGTTGAGTGAATTTTGTCCCAGTCTCTTTGGCTCACTCCTCCTACTCGACTCTCTGTTTCTATGGAAATCTTATGTTCACTCCTCACAGACTTCCTTGCCATTTATAGTGAATTCGCCTCCTTCTTCCTTTAGCCGAATTATATTGTCCTTCAATGCTGTCTTCTTTCTGATGTGGCTGTATAGCAACATTAGCTCAGACATGGTTTTTGAAGTTGTCATTCTCAAATTGTCATCCAAGCTTTTTCTTTATCCTTCCGTATTAATTTCTGGTTCTTCTGCTCGCTTCTCCATTCTCTGACATTCTATACTTTCAATATTTCTTCCTAACTTACATTTTTTAGCCTTTGCTTTTTTTTGCATTTCTGGGTGACCCATTTGTTCGCTACGCTCTTGCTTTCGCTTCTGCTTTTAGGTGTGAAATTTTTATATGCCCCCGGAGATTACCAGCTGCATACTCATAATTTTGTTCGTTGTCTTTTATCTTTTTCACTGCACTCCATTTGGTAATTGCCTCATGCCATCATTGCTTCCACCGTCCATTCCTACACGTTTTATGTGCGTTTGTTGTCAGGGATTTGAAAAAAATCCGAGTTATGAAAATTACTCTCAGAAAAAATATAATAACTTCAATATGAGAAAAATAAAAATAACTATTATTATCATGATAGTACTTATTCTTAAGCTTGAAGGGCTAATACAGCTAAGTAATTATAGCGGTGTTGTAGTGTGGCGGTGGTGTGCCAGGTGGCGTGGGAGACAGGTGTAAGAGGTATCCAGGAAGGAGCATAGTCTCGTGCTGATTATGACTGGTGGTAGAGTCACCTGTTGATGCTGTTGGCTGATGTAGGTACCCAGGTTGGAAATGAGCTGGATAGGCGGGTCACAACTCTATAGGCACGTATTACAATGTAACGTCCCTCCACACTCATGAGTATTGTAAACTTATAGCATCTGCTGGGTGACTGAGAGAAGTACAGGAGCGGAGACTTTTTTGGATTAACTGAATTACTCTGCACTTTCCGCTCAGGCACTGAAAATGGGGACGAGGCATATGTGACAGGCCAGAGCAGGTGGGATATCCGTAGTAATGTAAGTCTCACCTGACTCTTGGTTTACAAAGTAAGCCATCCAGATGGCACTGCAGACGATAAACTCCTCCAACTCTGGCAAACTATCATTCCAAATGAAACTACCTTAGTTTATATACATAATTTACATTACCTGGACGTTTTTCCTTACACGTGTGTCTGTGTGCATTTTGGAGGGGGAGTGCAGAAAGAGACGTGTAACCATTAACTTTTTAGTATGATTCTTGGATTAAGCAAGGTGTGTGGGCCCTACTCCATACACCTAGCGTTAAATAGGCACATGGTGTTAGTAAACTGTTGTGGGTCGCAGTCTGGGAAAACTGTCATATGTAAATAATAACAGTGAAGATGGGACACAATAAAGACACATAATCATCCAAACGAGAAAATGTGATAAAACTGGTCAAAGGCTCCAAAGATAACACCTGTCGAATATTTAACAGGACAAAAATTATATTTGGGACTACAAATAGCCCTCTTCAGCAAACCAAATCATACACATTGATCCATTAAAAAATCTATCAAATAATTCTAAAGAAATGTCACTTAAATGGTGACATTTAAGTGACATTAAACAAATTACACTCAATTATAAAAGTTGAAAACATTAATAAATGTTGTGAGGAGCATAGAAATATCTACCATCACCTTCCATATGCGTAGTCAGTAGAGCCCCGATGATAACATGTCCTCCTGGATGGATTGAGGTTATATGGCGAACAGTCCAGCTAACAGTAAATCCTCCAGGATTTTGTTTTGAATATCAATGAAGCCACAAACCACACATATGAGGAATGATCCCGGATGAGCAGGTACAAATTGGGATAGGCTAGTGTGTTCAATCCTTATTCAACAAAGAATTGTCTCAAAGTACTTATTTAAAATTATCAAGATCCCCACGTTCTGTTAAACCCTGTACAACTTGTTAATCGTCTGGAGGGCCCATCGGTCCCACCTCCTGAGATGAGGTAAAGCAAAAGTCTGTAAGAACGTTTATGAGTAATGGGGAAAGTAAAAGGAATTCAAAAGTAAGAGGAGTGAATGAAAATCGGGTGCATAAGGGGAAGGAATGAGCAAGGGTGTATTTGAGAGATCAAAATGGTAGGAATAAAAGGGTGTGTAAATTATGGGGAGTAAAGGTGAGAGTACGAGAGAGGTGAGTGGGCATGAACTATTGTGACTTACCTCTGTGACCCGCCACAGTGTAGTGGACAGGTACAGGTGTGGACAAGGTATGCATGCTGCCAGACCTGCTCACGTCCTGATGGAGAAAAAGAATAATCATGATTGGTTGATCTGTTAGGTTGAAGGCCTACCTACTCAAGGCACTTATGTCCAAGCATATTTTAATCACCAAATAAGGTTAAAGTAAACTCTCAGTGTACATACACACACTGAGAGTTTACTTTAACCTTATCTGGTGATTAAAATATGCTTGGACATATTTTAATGTTTGTGAAAAAGTAAGTGCCACTAGTTTCAAGGCAAAGTGACAAAAGGTGTAATAATATTGGTAGAATTACCGACAATATGTTAGTAAAAGGACACAAATGCAACTAATGTGACATTTTATTGTGGCAACGTTTCGCTCTCCAGGAGTTTTCAAGCCGTTACAAGCGATATATGGACACAGTTGGTATATATATACTGTCAAGGTGAGTGAAAAAAACTATGGTGTTAGAAGTAGTAGTATATAAGTAGTATTAGTAGTAGTAGTAGTAGTAAAGTAATACAATAGGTAGAACAATCAATATGCAATAGTAAGTGATAAAACAAATACTTGGTAGTATAACAAAGGTTAGACAAATATTCTGCTGGAGGTGAAATTGAAGGCCAGAGTGTTCCACATCTACGATGTGCTAAATTGCAGGAGAGACTAAGTGATGGTAGGGTTTACTGTTTTCAGGAGGATTCTGCTAAGACTTCAGAGATGGAAGCTGCCTTTGTTTTGTTTAATTGTGTTAGAAACAGAGATAAGTGCTGATTCAAGGCATTTGCGTCTACGGAAATTCAAAGACGCCCGACTAGTAATCAAAGAAACTAATTTCCGTAGACGCAAATGCCTTGAATCAGCACTTATCTCTGTTTCTAACACAATTAAACAAAACAAAGGCACTTCACCATCTCTGAAGTCTTAGCAGAATCCTCTAAACAGTAAACCCTATCATCACTTAGTCTCTCCTGTTAATTTAGCACATCGTAGATGTGGAACACTCCTACTGGCCTTCTATTTTCAACCTCCAGCAGAAATATTTGTCTAACCTATTGTTATACTACCCAAGTATTTGTTTTATCACCTTACTCATGTGCATATTGATTGTTCTACCTTATTGTATTACTTCTACTACTACTACTACTAATACTACTTATATCATACTACTTCTAACACCACTAGTTTTCACCTCTCCTTGAAGTATATATACCAACTGTGTCCATATATCGCTTGTAACGGCTTGAAAAGCTCCTGGAGACAAAGGTGGAATGTAAGAAGACAAATTACACATTCATATTTATGTGTTTAGTAAAAACATCATGAAAAGTAGCTGCACCATCCTTTATTTCACAAATCACCTTAGCTAGTATATTATTATATTAATATATATATACATATATATATATATATATATATATATATATATATATATATATATATATATATATATATATATATATATAATATATATATATATATATATATATATATATATATATATATATTATATATATATAATATATATATATATATATATACAAATTACAAATATTCTTAAAAATTTAATTATAAAAGACGAGTCTCACACATGTATTCAATCAACCTGTTCATCAAAATAGTGTTTCAAGTGAGGATATTTTGTTATTGTATGACGATTACGGTTATGTCAACAACACACTTAACTTGCCATAATTTTGGTCACTTTTTAAAATGACTTTTATGGTTCTATTATTGAGGATGTGATATCTGGACGGTAATTAATTTATATCTGCAGTCATAGATGTGCTTTTAGATAAAAACACAAAGTATCAGCAAGTAATTTTGTCATCCAATCACGATCATCGTTACAAGCTGCGTTCATTCATTTATAAAAATGTTTATAACTCGTCGGTTTACTGGTCTGAGTTGCCTGATGTCACTTTTGCAAAGCAGAAAGTGTCTTCTCAACTGTTCATATACTATATATATGCTGACTTCCATTGCAAGGTTGGGACAGAAAAGACTAACGTAATTTGTTAAAAAAATGAATTAATACATTAGTTCCACCTCGCGTAACATAACAGACTACAGACGTTACAGCTCTCCAGCAATAAATCTGCCTTGGACTATTATTACGTCACGACTTGATAAATGACCTTGACGCACCAAACTTAATCAGAGGATGAGATCGCTACTGCGAACTTACAGTACATGTGTTCTTATGCAATACTATATTCACTCTATGGATGGTAATAAATACAGCATTTGGAAATTACCTGAGCTATTTCTGACACTGCGTCTATCAGACGTGTTGAAGCAGATTTTTTTTTTTTTTATTAAATAAAAGTTTTACAGGTTTCTGCAACAACTTAACCCAACCAAACCTAACCTAACCTGACTTAACCCTACCTAACCTAACCTCATCTAACCTAACCTAACACAACCTAACCAAACCTTGAGATAGAGATAAACGTATTTTTCTAAATGTAGGAATCGTTCTGCTATTTATGCTGGGACTCGCGTATTATTATTATTATTATTATTATTATTATTATTATTATTATTATTATTATTATTATTATTATTATTATTATTATTATTATTATTATTATTATTATCATTATTATTATTATCATAGTAACAAGAAAGCGATAAACTTGACTAAATCATGCAACCCCAAATGGAATCACATAAAATAAACATTGTGAAATGAGGATAGGTTGGCCTGTGTCGTAAAGAGACCAGTCACAGAACAGGTTGGAATGGTACCCATCATACCCATTACAAGCTTGTCATGGGTTCTGTGATTTGTTGGCAACCATGTTTAAAGTGACGATAACGTTAGGTCTGCCAGGACACAACCAGTCACCGGATAAGTGTTGCTGTCATAAGGTAGACCAATACACAACCAGTCACCAGGTAAGTACCAATATAAGGTATACCAGGACACAACCAGTCACCAGGTACTTAACCCTTTCAGGGTCCAAGGCCATTTTTGGAAGGGGTGCGCCAGTGTCCAAGAATTTTTGAAAAAAAAAAAAATATTTTTTCTTACAGAATTAAAGATAATAATTTTGGGAAGGTAATGAAAAAAAAATTCCGATCAGTAGTTACCGACATATAGAGTCATGAAATTGACCTTCAATGACCGGGTGGCGGACACATCAATAGCCGGGTGGCGGCAACATCAATGACCGGGTGGCGGCAACATCAATGACCGGGTGGCGGCAACATCGGCGATTTCCGTAAAGTCGCATTTTTTTATTTTACGTTTTCGTTACTTTTTTCTTTTCTTTTCTAATATTTTTTTTTCCAGTACCTTTTGTGGCCTATGAGACCAATATAATGTATAATGTATAATTGTACCCTCATTGTATTCAACACAATAACCGCACTAATTTGTTTATCATTATATTGCTTATAAAACTTGTTTACAAGTTTATTGTAAAGAAAATAATGATGAAAATATTGGTATGGTATTGTGTTTAATACAACGGTACCATATAGTAAAATATGGTACAATAGTACCATACGGTACAATGTATCATATGGTGCAATGTTCCATATGGCATAATGTATCATATGGTGCAATGTACCATATAGTACAATGTATCATATGGTGCAATGTACCATATAGTACCATACAGTACAATGGAACCATATAGTACAATGTATCATATGGTGCAATGTACCATATGATACCCTGTACTATAGTACAGGCTGCCATATGGTACTGGGTGCCATATGGTACAGGGTACAAATATGGTACAAGGTATCATATGGTAAAGGGTACCATATGGTACAGATACAAGGATGCCAATGGAAATAAGTCACCCTGACTTTTTTGGGTTATCCTGGGAGCTTTCACATACGCTGTTGCATTGGTGCAGTGTGCTGCATGCTCGTGGCACCATATGGTACATTGTACCATATGGTACTATATGGTACCGTTGTATTTAACACAACTGCACTAATATTTTCATCATTATTGTGTTTACAATGATTGTTTACAATAAAAAATATGCAAAAATGTTGTATATTAGTAATGTTCTATTAAACATTTACAAATGTACAGTGAATGGACATGTTCCTAGAGGTGGATGACGAAGCTTTGTGTTGGAAACTGCTGCGTCAGAGTGCCTTGAGTGCCACACACTTCTCAGTCTGAGCTAGTGCCTCCTTACACCAACATCACTTACTGACCGTATGATACAGTGAACCATGTGGTTTCAGTAGTGTTACTGAATCAGTAACACTACTGACAATGGTACAGGTTATCATATGGTACAGGGTACCATATGGTACAGGGTATCATATGTTACAGATACAAGGATCCCTATGAAAA
>WNWK01026480.1:7500-27331 GCA_009830355.1 Cherax destructor | reverse complement strand
GTTGGGAATTACACAGTGTTGAAAACAAAATTAAAATTAGTGATTCTCCAGAAACCACACAGACAAGCTGTTCAGAAAAGACAAGCAGCAGTGAGGGCGAGTGAGAAAATCAAATTAATGTTAAGTGATGAGTAGTTCACTTTAAGTGAATTTCGCTGCCCCCAGTGAGGAGAAAATTCTCCAAAGGAGGGGGTATGCGCCTTATTACCCTTGGTAAGGGCCCTTACCCTTTCCACCCTTAGGAAAGGGCCAGAGGAGGCGCGTCTGGCTGCATAAACAATTTAATTCAGACCAGATGTACTGTCAACAGTGTGTCAAGAATTGTGCTGACCACAGCACTACGAGGCACCTCGTGGCGCCACATGGTTGCACGAGGCTGCAAAAAGCAGCACGAGCGGGCAGATTGAATTTGGCCACCGCAAGAACGGGTCATACGACTCTAGTCGTCATGCGGCGCGAGGCGACGTAAATCAACATAGACATTCTCGTTCGCGTCCGTTATATCATTTAATCTCCACTAACGTCGGGAAATAAGATAAGAACTCTGTTCCAGCGCATTTAGTGTATAATATCAACATTGCAGTATATTCAGAAGTGTGCGCAACTTCTCACTGCAAAAAGGAGAAAAGTAGAGACAATCGCAAGTGAACTCCATCGAAACAAGACGGTGATTCTTCAGCGGCATTCTACAATCAAGACAGCATTTCCGCCGTATATGGTGGAGCCAACACCATCGCTCAAAGTTACACGAGCAAGGTAAGAATTGGATGTTCTTGTCAAAACAGGGAACTGTGCAGTTCTTGTAGTCAAGAACACTCAAATTTTTACCCACGACGGCGGTTATGCGTGGACTTTTTAGTCCAAAACAGTGAGTAAAACGCCTTTCAGTCCATCTAAGACTGAAATATGGACATATGCTCCTTTGGGGCAATATATTATAATCCCTTGATGTTTATCTTACAGCCCTGTGGAGATAGAGGCCATAGATGGATCCCCTGAGAAGGTGTTGGTGGCGGCTGCAACATCTTGGATTCATCAATAAGCTAAGTACTATTAGCGTAACATACAGTCCATGTTATCGTTGAGGTCCCATCCTCCACATCCCGGCTGTATTGGACTTGTGTCTGTAAATAACCGGGATGGGGGGAGGGATGTGTTTGCTTTGCAGTACTTTTTAGGATACATAATCACTGTTTTAGTTTGTTACTTTCATTAGGAGGGCAGTTGGGTCCTTGTTATTATGAGACGGGTTCTGTAAATATTGCTTCACTTGATTTAGCGTGAAATGTGCTACTTAATATGGTGATAATATGTGCCTTAAATATATTGTACTCGCGATTATGTCACTATACAATGTTTTTGTATGTTGGAGCTTGCAGTTAGGTATAGGGTTAGGGTTTGGAAGTATGGGAATGCTTTCCCGGGGTATTTTTCCCGTTTTGATGTCTCATAGAGTTTGTTTTGTAAAGGAAATGATGTACATAACAGTGTGTATACTTGATTTAAATTAAGATTTTTGGAGTTTTAGGGTCCTTCTTGGGTGGGTTTCGGTTTTTTCATAATGTCTATTGTCTTCACAATATAGGTCTTTTCAATCTTATATATTTTTCTATGTTGAGTAGCAGAGTACTCAACATTGTAGTTTTGTTTTACTGTTACTTGATAATAAATTGTTTCTATGTGATGTAATTCTGGATTTTAAATAAAATATAAAAAAACCTCCAAGGCTGAGGGACTGATTTCCTAATCTTTTGTATATAGTTCTACTGTCTTCAAGTTTTGTCCTAGAATCTGTATTGATAAAGCCACTGGATGGCGAAACGTCTACAATAAAGATACCAAGATGTTGCACATGTGTCTAATTTTCATCTTGTCGGTATTGTATACCATTCATGAACAACAGGTATGTTCTCATGTTGTCAGTAACACGTATCATGCACTGGCTATGAGAAACATCCAGGTTAATTACTCAACTGTGTCATCCAAAAGCATCAAGGATCTCACCAGTTTTGGAGACAACATATAGTACCAACCACATGCCCTACCTGCCTCTGTAAACTTCCATTCCATCTACCTATTACAACATTGCATACCTCCTGACTGGTTTTATACATACACACACACACTTATATATATGTCGTGACGAATAGGTAAAACTTGTGTATGCAATAATTTCGCAAAAATCATTCTGAACCTAACGGAAAAAATTATATTTTATTGTGTTTGTTTATTATTAAATTATTGTAAATTTATCTAAAATACATTTAGTTGGATTGGGCTAAATTAAATTGCGCTTGTTATAATAAGGTTAGGTAAGTTTCTTAGGTTCTTTTGGAGCAAAATTATAAATTTTTACATTAACATAAATGAAAAAATATATATCTTCAAACGTATAAGAGAAAATGTTAGAAAATATTTAATTTTAAACGAGTTCTTGCTAATTGACCAATTTTACATATTAGGCACGACACACACACACACACACACACACACACACACACACACACACACATTTTATTTTTTATTAACACATCGGCCGACTCCCACCAAGGCAGGGTGGCCCGAAAAAGAAAAACTTTCATCATCATTCACTCCATCACTGTCTTGCCAGAGGGGTGCTTTACACTACAGTTATAAAACTGCAATATTAACACCCCTCCTTCAGAGTGCAGACACTGTACTTCCCATCTCCAGGACTCAAGTCCGCCTGCCGGTTTCCTTAATCCCTTCATAAATGTTACTTTGCTCACACCCCAACAGCACGTCAAGTTTTAAAAAACCATTTGTCTCCATTCACTCCTATCAAATACGCTGACACATGCTTGCTGGAAGTCCAGCCCTCGCACACAAAACTTCCTTTACCCCGTCCCTCCAACCTTTCCTAGGCCGACCCCTACCCCGCCTTCCTTCCACTACAGATTTATACACTCTCGAAGTCATTCTGTCTCGTTCCATTCTCTCTCCATGTCCGAACCACCTCACCAACCCCTCCTCAGCTCTCTGGATAATAGTTTTGGTAATCCCGCACCTCCTCCTAATTTCCAAACTCCGAATTCTCTGCATTATATTCACACCACACATTGACCTCAGGCATGACATCTCCACTGCCTCCAGCCTTCTCCTCATTGCAACATTCATCACCCATGCTTCACACCCATATAAGAGTGTTGGTATCTATACTCTCATACATTCCCCTCTTTACTTCCATGGACAAAGGTCTTTGTCTCCACAGACTCCGAAGTGCACCACTCACCCTTTTACCCTCATAAATTCTATGATTCACCTCATCCTTCATAGACCCATCTGCTGACATGTCCACCCCCAAATATCTGAATACATTCACCTCCTCCAGACTCTCCCCCTCCAATCTGATATTCAATCTTTCGTCACCTAATCTTTTTGTTATCCTCATCACCTTACTCTTTCCTATATTCACTTTCAATTTTCTTCTCTTCAGAATCTCCCAAAAGCAGTGTCATCAGCAAAAAGCAACTGTGACAACTCCCACTTTGTATTTGATTCTTTATCTTTTAACCCCACACCTCTTGCCAAGACCCTCGCATTCACATCTCTTACAACCCCATCTATAAATATATTGAACAACCACGGTGACATCACACATCCTTGTCTAAGGCCCACTTTTACTGGGAAATAGTCCCCCTCCCTCCTACACACTCTAACCTGAGCCTCGCTATCCTCATAAAAACTCTTCACTGCTTTCAGTAACCTACCTCCTATTCCATACACCTGCCACATTGCCCCCCTATCCACCCTATCATACGCCTTTTCCAAATCCATAAATGCCACAAAAACCTCTTTACCCTTATCCAAATACTGTTCACCTATATGTTTCACTGTAAACACTTGGTCTTCACACCCCCTACCTTTCCTAAAACCTCCTTGTTCATCTGCTATCCTTCTTTCTGTCTTACTCTTAATTCTTTCAATAATAACTCTACCATACACTTTACCAGGTACACTCAACAGACTTATTCCCCATAATTTTTGACTCTCTTTTTTCCCCCTTTGCCTTTATACAAAGGAACTATACACGCGCTCTGCCAATCCCTAGGTACCTTACCCTCTTCCATACATTTATTAAATAATAGCACCAACCACTCCAAAACTATATCCCCACCTGCTTTTAACATTTCTATCTTTATCCCATCAATCCCAGCTGCCTTACCCCTTTCATTCTACCCACTGCCTCACGAACTTCCCCACACTCATAACTGGCTCTTCCACACTCCTACAAGATGTTATTCCTCCTTCCCCTATACACGAAATCACTGCTTCGCTGTCTTCATCAACATTTAACAACTCCTCAAAATATTCCCTCTATCTTCCTGATACCTCTAACTCTCCATTTAATAATTCTCCTCTCCTATTTTTAACTGTCAAATACATTTGTTCCCTAGGCTTCCTCAACTTATTAATCTCACTCCAAAACTTTTTCTTATTTTCAACAAAATTTGTTGATAACATCTCACCCACTCTCTAATTTGCTCTCTTTTTACATTGCTTCACCACTCTCTTAACCTCTCTTTTTCTCTTCATATACTCTTCCCTCCTTGCATCACTTCTACTTCGTAAAAACCTCTCATATGCTAACTTTTTCTCCCTTACTACTCTCTTTACATCATCATTCCACCAATCGCACTTCTTCCCTCCCGCACCCACTTTCCTATAACCACAAACTTCTGCTGAACACTCTAACACTACATTTTTAAACCTACCCCATACATCTTCGACCCCATTTCCTACACTCTCACTAGCCCATCTATCCTCCAATAGTTGTTTATATCTTACCCTAACTGCCTCCTCTTTTAGTTTATAAACCTTCACCTCTCTCTTACTTACTGCTTCTATTTTCCTTGTATCCCATATACCTTTTACTCCCACTGTAGCTATAACTAAAAAGTGATCTGATATATCTGTGTCCCCTCTATAAACATGTACATCCTGAAGTCTACTCAACAGTCTTTTATCTACCAATACGTAGTCCAACAAACTACTGTCATTACTCCCTACATCATATCTTGTATACTTCTTTATCATCTTTTTCTTAAAATATTTATTACCTATAACTAAACCCCTTTCTATACAAAGTTCAATCAAAGGGCTCCCATTATCATTTACACCTGGCACCCCAAACTTACCTACCACACCCTCTCTACATGTTTCTCCTACTTTAGCATTTAGGTCCCCTACCACAATTACTCTCTCACTTGGTTCAAAAGTTCCTATACATTCGCTTAACATCTCCCAAAATCTCTCTCTCTCCTCTACACTCCTCTCTTCTCCAGGTGCATACACGCTTATTATGACCCATTTTTCGCATCCGACCCTTATTTTAATCCACATAATCCTTGAATTTACACATTTATATTCCCTCTTCTCCTTCCATAACTGATCCCTCAACATTATTGCTACCCCTTCCTTAGCTCTAACTCTCTCAGATACTCCTGACTTAATCCCATTTATTTCTTCTCACTGAAACTCACCTACCCCCTTCAGCTTTGTTTCGCTTAGGGACAGAACATCCAACTTCTTTTCATTCATAACATCAGCAATCATCTTTTTCTTATCATCCGACTACATCCACGCACATTCAAACATCCCAATTTTATGAAGTTTTTCCTTATCTTGTTTTTAGTAAATGTGTACAGGAGAAGGGGTTACTAGCCCATTGCTCCCGGCATTTTAGTCGCCTCATACGACACGCATGGCTAACGGAGGAAAGATTCTTTTCCACTTCCCCATGGACAATAGAGAAAATAAAAAGAACAAGAGCTATTAAGAAAAAAGAATTAAAACGCAGATGTGTGTATGTATATATATGCATGTGCATGCCTGTGTAGTGTGACCTAAAGTGTAAGTAGAAGTAGCTAGATATACCTGTTATCCAGCAATCTAAGCAATAGTTCGAGGTAATTGGGAGCGCAGCCAGAGTTGGTATCAGTCTCTTCCTTCGTAGTATTGATAGTCTCGTTGATAAGGAATTTAGTCTAAACCTCTAACGGGGTGTTACTTAGGCATCTTGAGTCATTTACGGACTTTCTGAATTAGTATTCTGGCTACTGCTTTAAGAGTATTCTGCTGGACACCACCTAGCACCTGAACACCTAACTTACTCACGCTGTACCTGCTGTTTACCGTGTACCTGACTTACAGTGCAAATAAACCTATGTTACTCACCGTAAACCTAAGTTACTCACATTGTATACAAATGTTACTCGCCGTGCACTTACGTTACTCATATAAGTCACTCACTGTACATTTAAGTTACTCACCATGTACCTTAGATACTACTGTAGACTTAAGTTACTCACTGTACACCTTAGTTATTCACCGTGCACCTAAGTTACTCACCGTGTACCTGGAGTGTGATGAGAGCAGAGAGACCAGCACCCACACCATTGGTCGCCTCACAGAGGTAGCTGCCCTCAGCCTCCTCCGTCGCTGCCGGCACCAGGAGAGTCCCGTTGTTCCAGGTGCGACTGATGGGCACGCTCATACCCATATCCAAGCCCATGTCCACGCCCATGTCCACGCCCATGTCCACGCCCACGCCCTCGTCTGCATTGCTGTACACACCCTTGACAGGACCTGAAAAAAATCCTCGATTATTATTAAATTCACAGGGAAGCGCTGAGCCCATAAGAGTCATACAGCTCCTGAAGAATGGGAGATTACCAGGTTTAATACTTGGTACAAGAGCTCTTTACCAACATCACGGAGCCTTAATTAGGAAGTCGACAGACTTTATTTTTAGTTAAGCAGTCAGTCAAAGCAAGATAGGTGATGTAAAACCAACAGGCTGAAGAGATACGTATGCAGTATTTGGGAATCTTTATTTTGGAAACGTTTCGCAAGCCAGTGACTTCTTCAGTCCAGTACAGAGAAAAACGGTGGAAGATGGGGAGGAGTTTGAGGTAATCAGTCCCTCAGTCTATAGTCGCCAATATTAATGGACTCAACACATTGATTCCAGACTGAGGGACTGATTACCTCAAACTTCTCCTCATCTTCCGCTGTTCTTCTCTGTACTGGACTGAAGAACTCACTGGCTGGCGAAACTTTTCCAAAATAAAGATTCCCAAATGTTGCACAAGTGTCTCTTCAGTCGGTCTTCACGAGGGTCATTAACTGCACCTCATCTGTAACGTCACATGTAACGTCACCTGTAACGTCACCCGTAACGTCACCTGTAACGTCACCCGTAACGTAACTTGTAACGTCACATGTAACATCCCTTGTAACATCCCTTGTAACGTCACATGTAACGTCACTTGTAACGTCACTTGTAACATCACTTGTAACATCACTTGTAACGTCACTTGTAACGTCACTTGTAACGTCACTTGTAACGTCACCTGTAACGTCACCTGTAACATCCCTTGTAACGTCACCTGTAACGTCACCTGTAACGTCACTTGTAACGTCACTTGTAACGTCACTTGTAACGTCACCTGTAACGTCACTTGTAACGTCACTTGTAACGTCACTTGTAACGTCACCTGTAACGTCACCTGTAACGTCACCTGTAACATCACTTGTAACGTCACTTGTAACGTCACCTGTAACGTCACCTGTACCGTCACCTATACCGTCACCTGTACATCACTAGTCAAGGTTACTTTATTACATTAATTAGATAAGATACATAGCCCTGGGTGTATGTCCACCTCTCGCTGTATAAACATTCAGAAACATACATCCCGGTGTATATACACTTAATCTGACTCACTGTTCACTCTCATTACTTAATAATGACATAGGACGGACCCAAACGTCGCGTAAAAATCTACATATAATTTGTAGGTCAACATTGCAGACAATAAACACAATAAGAATGTTTTAATACTGCTCCAGTTCTGAGCTTAAGTGCAGAACTTGAGCAGTTCTGAGCTTAAGTGCAGAACTTGAGCAGTTCTGAGCTTAAGTGCAGAACTTGAGCAGTTCTGAGCTTAAGTGCAGAACTTGAGCAGTTCTGATATAAGAGCCAAAAATACTGATTACCGGAGCTCATGACTAATGTTTTAAGTGACACAAACGCTAACCTGGTGACCTTTTACCTGGTGACTTTGTAGCAGCGACTCAGTTACCGAGCATGTGGAAGGTATCAGGTAGCAGGTGGCTTGAGCTCAGTGGTAGCTGCGGCTCACAAGTGAATGACCTAGTTTTGACCCTGGTGCAGGGAGAGGTGCTATTTACCTAGCAGTAAATAGGTTCGTGGGTAATAATCTACAGTTGTGGGTGACATAATGGGTAGTTGTAATATACCATAGGTACTGCTGGTCTTTTAAAGTGATCCTGCAAATTTCACGGTGTAAAGAGCAAGCTGTGGTTAGTCCCAAATGTTTGCATCTATTTATAAACTCGTGTATGTTGAACAATGAGTCGGGAACACCTACACTCTACACCCCGTACACTTTCCTGAACATCTCTCTGATCATCTTCCCCAAATATCATCCCAACACTCACCTGGTCTGGTTCTTCTCCAGGTGACTGTGGGTTCGGGAAGCCTGTAGCATGGCAGGTGAGGTAGGCGTCCTCCCCTCTGGTGACGCTCACGTCCTGAGGCTCCAGCACCCACCGAGGTGGCACTGCGGTCAGGAAGTGCCAGGGTTAGTCAAGCAGCACTTGCAACTTTACACTCAGAGAGAGATGAGAGGTGGAGAGTATCATGAAAATGATTATAACGAGAGAGATTATATTATATCAGCCAGGCAATTTTCAATGAGCAGCTCAGCCTCAAAGAAAAGATAAAACGAAAGAGAATGATAAGTCGACAGAGATGGATTTGTTGAATCAGCTAAAAACATCACTAATTGGTGAGAAAGAAGACTTGGCTTGTAGTTCAAGGCAAATGCATAGAGATTATATATATATATATATATATATATATATATATATATATATATATATATAGATCAATAACAACACTGCACTAGCCAGGGTTCGAACCCATGTTGTACTGGCCCGTCATTGGGTAGTCCTGTGGTTTAAGGCATCATGTGGTTCTCGTTCACAATGAAGGGCCAGTACAATATGGGTTCGAACCCTGGCTAGTGCATTGTTATTGATCAATACCACTCGTTCATGGTTACAATAATATATATATATATATATATATATATATATATATATATATATATATATATATATATATATATATGAAAAACAACCACGGGGGGAGTAGAATGATATCTCTAGGCCTTTCGTGTTGCAATCAACACATCATCAGGAGCTTGCAAAATTGCAGAAAACTGGAGGATGTCACAGCAAGTACGTTCCCAGAGGATCGTCTTCACTGGACTGAGTGAGTGAGGGAGAGGAGGGTACAAGAGGTGCCCCCAGGCACAACAGTGCCCACAGCCAGAAGGATGAATATTATAGTATTAGAAAAATCCCACATTGATATTGTAATAGCCTGAACGAAATTAACGTGGCAATAATAAAAAATTCGATCATATTCAGCTATGACATCAATAACTTTACACACAAATATATTGTGAGTGACATAGAAGTCTCTGGCAATTATAGAGTGGCCTTCCAAGGGACAACGTGTCCATTTAAATTGACCAGAAAAAACGGTAACATTTAGAGGGCTCAGATATTCAACCCACATAATTCTGAGGCAAACTCTGGTTCAACCTTCAGAAACTGCAGGAAAAATAGGCCCTAATTCCTCGGTGTGGCACTACATTTAAGACAGTCTAATGCATTCATAAGAGCCCAATTTTAGACTATGTACTATTGCCTCAACTTAAAACGCATCTGTTTTGAACATCCCGTCACTGACATTGTATAATGACTGCCTATCATGCTTAATAATTGTCGATTCTACAATATTCCTTTCAAGTCAGGAGGAACAAGGGAAGATGACTCTTACTTCCCGCCAATTTGCTGGGTTATTACAAGCTCTAATGTAGTTAAAAATCGCGTTCGACTCCTGTGCTGTCCGTATCGAATAACGGTGCTGGGACATTCTCACCTCCAATGATTTTCCAGTTTGTCACAAATAAGAGAGACTGCAACCACTGCAACCAACTCTGTAGACACCACCAACACGTTGCTGGGGTGAATTCTTTATCAGGATGCTTCTAACAGTCTGTCAGTTTTTAAATACTACTTGTATATTAAATCTTCAAAGAGCATTCGGCAGGATAGATAAATTCTCGTTATATGGGAGGACCAGCACATTCTTGGTCTGAGGTGTTATCCTAGGTTCTGTTCTAAGGTGTTTGTGGAATCTGCTTTGCTGGCAGCTAAGAAATATTATTATAGAACAAAACCTAGGATAACACCTCAGAATGTGCTGGTTATCCTATATAACGAGCATTCCCTCCACTACAGATTTATACACTCTCGAAGTCATTCTATTCTGTTCCATCCTCTCTACATGTCCGAACCACCTCAGCAACCTATCCTAAGCCCTTTGCATAATAGTTTATTATTATTATATATATATATATATATATATATATATATATATATATATATATATATATATATATATATATATATATATATATATATATATATATGTATGTATGTATGTATGTATGTATGTATGTCAAGAAAAACCAATATATTGTGCTAAGTTTCTTTTCCAAATTGTTGAAATTTTGAGACAGAAAAATGGTTGACTTTGGTTTTGGTTACTAAGGTAACACAGTTTGAGCAGTGATAAAAAAATAGTTAGGAAATATCAAAGATGTAATGCAGAATAATAACTACAATACAGAACATGCAGGTTAAATAAGAGTTTCCTAGGCTATAACCGAGTTGTGTTCCAGATGCTTCCACTTACTAACAAGTTGTGTTTCAAGTGTTTCCACTTACTAACAAGTTGTGTTCCAGGTGTTTCCACTTACTAACAAGTTGTGTTCCAGGTGTTTCCACTTGCTAACAAGTTGTGTTCCAGGTGTTTCCACTTACTAACAAGTTGTGTTCCTTGTGTTTCCACTTACTAAGAAATTGTGTTTCCGGTGTTTCCACTTACTAACAAGTTGTATTCCAGGTGTTTCAACTTACTAACAAATTGTGTTCCAGGTGTTTCCACTTACTAACAAGTTGTGTTCCAGGTGTTTCCACTTACTAACAAGTTGTGTTTCCGGTGTTTCCACTTACTAACAAATTGTGTTCCAGGTGTTTCCACTTACTAACAAATTGTGTTCCAGGTGTTTCCACTTACTAACAAGTTGTGTTCCAGGTGTTTCCACTTACTAACAAGTTGTGTTCCAGGTGTTTCCACTTGCTAACAAGTTGTGTTCCAGGTGTTTCCACTTGCTAACGAGTCGTTTTTAGATAAAACAATAAAATGGTTAACTTTCAAAATCTATTCCATCTACGATTGGGAGATTAATTGGTTTTTATATTTTTCCGTTTGTAAGTATAGATATGAGTCCTGGTCACAGACGGTCTGTGACCAAGACTCATATCCATACCTGGAGTATACCCTCTCCGGGTATACTCCAGGTACGGATGTGTGTACCTTGGATGTTTAGTAAATGTAAATAACATCCCAACTTACTACTAACACAAGACCATAAACAAATTCAACTCCTTTTACTCCAACTACTCGGATCAAGAGCATCGTCTCATACCCCACTAAATACCTTATTCCAGCTCCAGGACCAAGTCCAGGAGCTGGAGTAAGGTATTTGGGGGTTTGTAAATGCGGATAAGTGTACCTTGTGTGCTCTGCGAATGTGAGTGAATGTAGATGTATCTACCTTCGGGGTTCGTAACTGTAGATGTATCTACCTTCAGGGTTCGTAACTGTAGATGTATCTACCTTCGGGGTCGTAACTGTAAATGTATCTACCTTCGGGGTTCGTAACTGTAGATGTATCTACCTTCGGGGTTCGTAACTGTAGATGTATCTACCTTCGGGGTTCGTAACTGTAGATGTATCTACCTTCGGGGTTCGTAACTGTAGATGTATCTACCTTCGGGGTTCGTAACTGTAGATGTATCTACCTTCAGGGTTCGTAACTGTAGATGTATCTACCTTCAGGGGTTCGTAACTGTAGATGTATCTACCTTCAGGGTTCGTAACTGTAGATGTATCTACCTTCAGGGTTCGTAACTGTAGATGTATCTACCTTCAGGGTTCGTAACTGTAGATGTATCTACCTTCGGGGTTAGTAACTGTAGATGTATCTACCTTCAGGGTTCGTAACTGTAGATGTATCTACCTTCAAGGTTCGTAACTGTAGATGTATCTACCTTCAGGGTTCGTAACTGTAGATGTATCTACCTTCAGGGTTCGTAACTGTAGATGTATCTACCTTCGGGGTTCGTAACTGTAGATGTATCTACCTTCGTGGTTCGTAACTGTAGATGTATCTACCTTCGGGGTTCGTAACTAGATGTATCTACCTTCAGGGGTTTGTAACTGTAGATCTACCATCGGTTTTTCGTAACTGTAGATGTATCTACCTTCGGGGGTTTGTGTGTATCTGTGCATAAATTGTGGATGTAAGCGTGGATGTGTGTACCTCGTCTGGAGGATGTAAGCGTGGATGTGTGTACGTCGTCGGGAGGATGAAAGCGTGGTTGAATATATCTTGGTTAATTGTAAGATCTCAAGGTGAAGCTACAGTATAATAGATAAAAGAAGAGAAACGTTAATAGACTTAAATAGAGAGTGCAGGAGAGGTGGTAGTGTCTGTAGGATAGTAACCACCACAATCCACTAGTTAGTGCAGGAGAGGTGGTAGTGTCTGTATGATAGTAACCACTAAAATCCACTGGTTAGTTCAGTAAAGGTTGTAGTGTCTGTATGGTAGTAACCATAACTAGCTCCTGGTTAGTGGCTGAATTTCAGTTATTGTTGAAGTGAGAAATTACTTTTCATTGTTAAATTACTCTACTTACTTCCCAAGTAACAAAACTTGGGATTAAAATCATAATATTTATGTTGTTTTATTAAACAGATGAGCTATTGTTTTAGTCTTTCAAGGCGTAATATTGATGCTAACGAAAGTTTGTTCTTCCACGGAATTGGACGTTACTTCGGATTAAGTCTCATTACCTCTTATTCCCCAGGGTCTGTATAGACACCTTGTTCAGGCAACTCCTGTTTTAAGTCATGCCTGTAAAATATGGCTGGAATGACCCGTGTTTGGCCTGCCTGGCAGGCGTGACAGGAAACACCTGTGTTTGGCCTGCCTGGCAGGCGTGACAGGAAACACCTGTGTTTGACCTGCCTGGCAGGCGTGACAGGAAACACCTGTGTTTGGCCTGCCTGGCAGGCGTGACAGGAAACACCTGTGTTTGGCCTGCCTGGCAGGCGTGACAGGAAGCACCTGTGTTTGGCCTGCCTGGCAGGTGTGGTGGGGAAGGTAACTACATAAAAACATATGAATACAGGACAAACCTTTTCAAGGACAAAAATAAGTTTTTTATAGTCACGTAGAGATTTATATTCAACACCCAATAATACTCCTAGATAAGGAGGGGTAAACATAAGTGGTTCACTTCTATGTGGATGTAAAGCTCACGTTGATAGTGGTGGGTATACCATCAAGATATCAGTAACTCTTGGAAAATATGTGAAGTGTAAAGTGAAGTCTATATCGCCGAGTCGTTGACGAAGTTCATTCTTTTGTGACAGGTATTGGTATGTTGCTTAGTTAAAGGTTGGTAGCTCTTCGCGTAATATGAAGCATGTTAAAGACTTTTCTATGCAGAGGGCATCTATATATATTGTTCTGTATTATCATATATGTGTATTTTTTTTTCTTAACACATCAGCTGTCTCCCACCAAGGCAGGGTGACCCTTAAAAGAAGAAACACTTTCATCATCATTCACTCCATCACTGTTTTGCTACAGTTAAAAAACTGCAGCATATCAACACCCCTCCTTCAGAGAGCAGTGACTGTACTTTGACCTCCAGGATTCAACTCCGGCTAACTGGTTTCCCTGAATCCCTTCATAAATGTTACTCTGCTCACACTCTAACAGCTCATCAAGTCATAAAATCAACACTCGCTCCTAACATACTCACGCATGCTTGCTGGAAGTCCAAGCCCTTTGCACACAAAATCACCTTTGCCCCCTCCCTTCAACCTTTCCTACCCCGCCTTCCTTCCACTTTTATATGCTCTCCAAGTCATTCTTTTTTGTTCCATCCTCTCTAAATGTTCAAACCACCTGAACCCTTCCTCAGCCCTCTGGATAACACTAAGAAACCCCACACCACCTCCTAATGTCCAAGCTACGGATTCTCTGCATTATATTCACACCTCACATTGCCCTCAGACACATCTCTACTGCCTCCAGCCTTCTCCTTGTTGCAACATTCACCAACCATGCTTCACACCTATATAAGAGCGTTGGTACCACTATACTCTCATAAATATCCCACTTTGCTTCAGTGGATAATGTTATTTGTCTCCACAAACTCCACAGTGCTCCTTTCACCTTTTTCCCCTCATCTGTTCTATGATTTACCTCATCTTTCATTGACCCATCTGCTGACACTATCACTCCCAAATATCTGCACACATTCACTCCCTCCATACTCCCTCCCTTCGATCTGATATCCAAATTTTCATTACCTAAATTTGTTATCCTCATCACCTTGTTCTTTCCTACGTTCATTATTCATTTCATTCGTTCACCAACCTCTGCAACTTCTCAGAATCTTCCAAAAGCACAGTGCCATCAGCAAAAAGCAACTGTGACAACTACTTTGTGTTAGATTCTTTATCTCTTAATCCCCCACCTTTTGCCATACCCGAGCTTTCACTTCTCTTACAACTCCATCTATAAATATATTGAACAACCATAGTGACATTACACATCCCTGTCTAAGGCCTACTTTTACTGGGAAATAGTCTCCCTGTCTCCTACATACTCTCTACCCACGTCAAAACTCTTAACTGCTTTCAGTAATTTACCACATATTTCATACATTTGCAACATCTGCCACATTATATATGTAAATAAGCGATTTTTCAGGCATTTACTTATAGTTCCGTTTCCTTCTTTGATGAGTGTTTTTCAGTGCGACAAGAAGTGAAGGTTTGTTTTGATGGATGACTAAAGCACTGTTGATGAAGTATGTCCTGCAGCTGAGGTTATATGACGCCTCTCCTACGTTCGTTGCTTTCTACACATTAAATGACAGACTCCTGCAGTATGTCTTATAGTTAGGCGAATTCTGTTTTAATTTTGTCTCGTATGCTTTTGGATTTGTGTGGAGAGCATTTTATTGTGTCGGGAGTATTTTCTATGTCCATTGTCTGTATATCTGGATAAAATGTAAACTGAGTTGTAACGTAGAATTTTTTTATTCAGTGATAACACATTCTTCTTTGAGATGTTCAGGGCTACAAATTCTATGGGATCTCAGGAAGAATTCAATTGGAACTCTGTATTTCGTTTCTTTGTCAAGATCAGAAAACCAATACTAAAGTCATCTTTGCGAGTTTCCGGAACTTAGTAAATTAAAGATAATGCTCTAATTGTGATTTTCTTGAGAGCTCACAGAATTTACAGCTTTGAATTTCTTGAAGAAGAATACAGTATTATTCATTAAATCTTCACATGGCATTTTCGCTCAGACTTTATACTGACCTGTAGTGGAAAAATGCTCTTAATATCGAAAGAAGTTGCCACATTTTTTCTTACAGATGTCTCATCTTTCCCGCAGGAAAAACCACCTGACAAAGGCACTCAGGAAAAGTGGTACTAATGGTTCAGCTCCCACACTGAAACATATGAAACAAACAAAAGCAATGGGCCGTCATTCCCATTGCATGATACGATAACTAATGAGCAGGAGAAAAAATACGCGAGGTCACCACCAGAATACAGGAGCACCAATACGTTAGCAGGATCCACATCGTGAACAATGCTACTATCTTTCCCCTAGACAAACATACATGTGTTATGGTATGGAAGGGCACTAAACTAAGCGCTAATGCGGACGACAGAGAGAAGGACATGCCTAGAAACTGTGGGCATTTGCAGCCAAACTACTTCTACAGAATAAAATCAAGGTGTTTTAAGGATATCATATTATATGGACTGCCACTGGCCTGTAACCAGGCAACATACAAAAACATTCACTCAAGCCTCGTTAACATCCCTGGGAACTGACCAACATCTTACACTCCAAAGATGTTTCACACTACAAAGATTTCTTCATCAGGTGACATTTAGGCCTGTCCTATTAATTTAACTTGCACTCGTTATGTACCTGGCCCACACCTATTTCCACCTCAGCTTCCACGAGAATTTATACACGTTGAAGGTAATCCTTTGAAAGACTTATAATAGCTGAACTTAGAGCGAAACGTCAGGGAAATAAATGTTTTAATACATAACTAAATCACTAAAAGGCTCCCCTCTCCTATATGCGGAGAGGGGAGCCTTTTAGCCTTGTTTTTATGCATACTTGTGTCTTTGTGTATATTTCTGTCAGTGTAGTTAAATGGTTCAAAGAACCGACAAGTCGATAAATTAGACAATTGTGGCACACTTGGATAACTTTTCGCCAACCAGCGGTTACCGAAACGTTTCTACAATAAAGATACCCAAGTGTTACACACGTGTCTAATTTATTATACCTGTTGGCGTTACAGCCTGCAAACCTGCATACTTGTGTCACTGTCTACACACCTGTCAGTGTTACAATCTTCAAACCTGCATACTTGTGCTTTTGTCTACATTCCTGTCAGTGTTACAATCTTCAAACCTGCATACTTGTGCTTTTGTCTACATACATGTCAGAGTTAATCTTCACACCTGTCATGAATTCAGCATGCTGGCTTTGTACTGTGAGGGACTAGTGAGAGGGGTGGCAGTGAGGTGTGGCGGTGAGAGGTGAGGGGTGCCTGTGAGAGGTGAGGAGTAAGGTTGCCTGTGAAGAGTGAGGCTGCCTGTGAGTGAGTGAGTGCCAGCGAGGAATAAGAAAGTGATAATCCAGTGCTCAAAACAATGCATTGCTATAACACAGTTCTGGTATCCTGAAAATAGAGAAGTTGGGTGTTAGTATGCGGTGCTGGGAATAGTGGTGCTGTGCGATGCAGTGCGGTGCGGTGCATTAGTGCAGCGGTGCATCATAAGTGCGTCAACCAGGCTGCGTGTACATTACCGCGCACGAGGAGCTCAGCGGTGTAGCGCACTTCACGCGCCTCGTTGCGCGCCACACACGTGTAGTTTCCGGCGTGGTGGGGACGCACGTGCGCCAACACAAGGCTGGTGGAGAAAGAGTCATGTTGGCTTAGCTGGAGGTCAGCGGTGGGCGTGAGGACGTGCTCATCACGTAGCCACAGTAGTGTCAGGGGCGGGTCTCCCATCTGCACGTCACAGGTCACAGTTGTCCGCATCCCAGACACCAGTGAGCCGAAGTCAAATGGCTTGATGGAGGGCGGCACTGCAAGAGAAGGATGAATTAACCAGATGCCCTGAAAGGTAGTTACCGTGGACACTCAGAGTGCTGGAGTGCGAGGCTGTGGCCGCAGGAGTGCTAGCCTGGCACGTGTAATTCCCAGAGTGATGCGCTCGCAGCCTCTCAATGAACAGCGCCACCACGAACTGTCCCAGGGGCATGACGGAGATCCCGGGGGTGGTGGTGGCGGGGAACCCGTTGTGGAGCCAAGTGAGGGTCACAGGAGGGTCACCCTGCAACAGCAGGCACTGTACTGCCACCCGTGACCCCGCCCACAGTGACTCTGGCATGGTGAAGGGTGCCACCAGCGGCGGCTCTGAAACACAACAATAACAACTTAAATAACAAACACTTGTTGCTTACTCTGGACCAGTTGCTGCTCAGAGGCTCTTGATCTAGGGAACTAGAGCTAGTCACCTTCCTAACACTGCACCTACCTAACACTGCACCTAACTAACACTGCACCTATCTAACACTGCACCTACCTAACACTGCACCTACCTAACACTGCACCTACCTAACACTGCACCTACCTAACACTGCACCTACCCAACACTGCACCTACCCAACACTGCACCGACCCAACACTGCACCTGCCTAACACTGCACCTACCTAACACTGCACCTACCTAACACTGCACCTACCTAACACTGCACCTACCTAACACTGCACCTACCTAACACTGCACCTACTAACACTGCACCTCCTAACACTGCACCTACCTAACACTGCACCTACCTAACACTGCACCTACCTAACACTGCATACCTAACACTGCCCTAACACTGCACCTACTTAAGACTTCACCTACCTAACACTGCACTACATAACACTTCACCTACCTAACTGCATCAACCTAACACTGCTCCTACCTAACACTGCACCTACCTAACACTGCACCTACCTAACACTGCACCTACCTAACACTGCACCTACCTAACACTGCACCTACCTAACACTGAACCTACCTAACACTGCACCTACATAACACTGCACCTACATAACACTGTACCTAATTATGACTGCACCTACCTAACAATGCAACTACCTAACTGCATCTACCAAACACAACAACGAAATAGCACTACAACTTCCTCACACTCCTTCCTAACACTGCACTTCACACTGCGCATCATATTGCGCCTCATGCTGCACCTCACACTTCATCTCCACACTGCACCTCACACTGAGCTTCACACTGCATCTCACACTTCATCTCCTCCATACTGCACCTCACACTGCTTACACTTCATCTCCTCCATATTGTACCTAACACTGCACCTCACACTGCAACTCACACTACACTTCACTGCGCCTCACACTGCACTTCACACTTCATGTCCTCCATACTGCACCTCACACTGCTTACACTTCATCTCCTCCATTTGACCTAACACTGCACCTCACACTGCAACTCACACTACACTTCACTGCGCCTCACACTGCACTTCACACTTCATGTCCTCCATACTGCACCTCACACTATCTCCTCCATACTGCACATCACACTTTATCTCCTCCATACTGAACCTCACACTTCATCTCCTCCATACTGAACCTCACACTTCATCTCCTCCATACTGAACCTCACACTTCATCTCCTCCATACTGCACCTCACACTATCTCCTCCATACTGCACCTCACACTGCACCTCATACTTCATCTCCTCCACACTGTGCCTCACACTTACATCTCCTCACACTTCATCTCCTCCACAATGCACCTCACACTGAGCTTCACACTGCATCTCACACTGCACCTCCCACTTCATCTCCACACTGCACCTCACACTTCATCTCCACACTGCACCTCACACTTCATCTCCACACTGCACCTCACACTTCATCTCCACACTGCACCTCACACTTCATCTCAACACTGCACCTCACACTTCATCTCCACACTGCACCTCACACTTCATCTCCACACTGCACCTCACACTTCATCTCCACACTGCACCTCACACTTCATCTTCTCCATACTGCACCTCACACTTCATCTTCTCCATACTGCACCTCACACTTCATCTTCTCCATACTGCACCTCACACTTCATCTTCTCCATACTGCACCTCACACTTCATCTTCTCCATACTGCACCTCTCACTGCACCTCACACTTCATCTCCACACTGCACCTCACACTTCATCTTCTCCATACTGCACCTCACACTTCATCTTCTCCATACTGCACCTCACACTTCATCTTCTCCATACTGCACCTCTCACTGCACCTCACACTTCATCTCCACACTGCACCTCACACTTCATCTTCTCCATACTGCACCTCACACTTCATCTTCTCCATACTGCACCTCACACTTCATCTTCTCCATACTGCACCTCTCACTGCGCCTCACACTATTTCCATACTGCACCTCACACTTCATCTCCTCCATACTGCACCTCACAC
>WNWK01026480.1:0-2500 GCA_009830355.1 Cherax destructor | reverse complement strand
ACAGCCTCACTTCTACATTATTCTGCATACATAAATTAATCGGCTGCTGATTTATTTATCTATTTAACGTGTGCGTATTATTATTATTATAATCAAATAGAAGCGCTAAACCACAGGGGTCATACAGCGTTGCAGGTTATTGCAGGATGCAGGGAGAATGGGTTGTAAGAGGGATATGGACGATTAGTAGGGTATGGAGTGCAAGATGACGGTGGATAGTGCAGGGATAGAGGGTAGCAAGAGATCGAGGTAGAAGGGACTGAGGGAGGTGCTAGAGGTATAATCTTCAGAGTTTGTGTACTAAGTCAGTTTCTGTCAAAAAGTCAACGAGAGAGTCAGGATTAAAGGAGGGTCCATCTGCAAGAAGGGAAGGTAAAGAAAGGGCCGCAGAGCGAAGACGCCGTTGGAGGTCAATTCTGCGTGCTCGTCGATAGAGTGGGCAGTCCAACAAAATATGTCGAACAGACACTGGAACCTGACAATGCTCACAGAGAGGGGCAGGGAGCCTCTCCATGAGATACCCGTGAGTAAGACGAGTGTGGCCGATGCAAAGACGGGAAAGTGTAGTCTCCCAACCCCGACATTGGTGACAAGAAGAAGGCCAGAAACCTATAATCAGTTTAATAGAATGAAGTTTGTTATTTAGCAGGTCAAACCAGCGTTGTTGCCAACGGGTGCGAAGGTGGGTAGCAATGACCCCAAAATAGTCCGTGAAAGGAACACCTCTATATGAAACTGGAAGGTCATGTACTGCTGACCGCACATCCGTGTCTGTCTGTTCATTGCCCAGTACGTCAACATGACCAGGGACCCAACAAAAAACAATATCTTTGTGTTTGCTAAAGATATGGCGTAACCAAAGTTGGATACAAAGAACTAGGGGGTGAGGTGTATCAATTTTACGGATAGCATGTAAAGCACTAAGGGAGTCTGAAACGACTACAAATGGTGACACAGGTATAGATGCAATACGGATAAGTGCCACAAGAATGGCATACAATTCAGCCATAAAAATGCTAGCCGAGGGTAACAGATGCCCTCGCACGACGCTGTCCGAGAAGACTGCTGCGAATCCGACACCGTCAGATGACTTTGAACCATCGGTGTATACTGCGATGGCATGGGAATGATAATGGAAGTGGTCTAGAAAAAAAGGGCGAGAAGCCGCCGTAGGTAGTTGGGCTTTCGCGCAAGGTAGAGGAATAGAACAGACATGGACAGCAGGAACTTCCCAAGGGGGTAGGGGAAAGGGAGATGCCACATGAACGTATAAAGGTGGTAGGTGGTAGTTGAAGGGAAGACAAGAGTGAATGCAGACGAAGAGAAAAGGGACGAAGTAAACAGGGGCGACGGACAAATAAGGAGCGCCTACTAACATTTGTGACAATTCTATACATGGAAGGATTGCGGAGGTCATGAGAGCGAACATAATAGCGAATGCAATGTGCATCACGACGATCGGACAAGGATGGAATGTTCGCTTCTACATAGAGGCTCTCAACCGGGAAAGACCGAAATGCACCAAGGCATAAACACAATCCCTGGTGATGAATGGGATTAAGACTGGAAAGAGTAGCAGGGGAGGCTGCCAAATACATCTGGTCACCATAATCGAGTTTTGATAAAAATAGGGCTGAATGCAGGCGAGGAGAGTGCTAAGATCAGCCCCCCATGAAAGATGTGCGAGGGGAAGTCTCCCTTGAAGGCGTAGATGAGAGACGGCCATAGCATATGAGAAGCCTTTCGCCTCTTTGAGAACGGATTTCCTGCTCATTCAGGTAAACCTGACAACGGCGAGAGTACGATGGATGTGCCTCATGACAGTTAAGGCAAGAGGGAGGTAGATTACAAGAAGGACTGGCATGGTCGTCGGCGCCACAGACTGGGCATTCGGCCATGGTCCTGCAATATTTCGCTGGATGACCAAAACACCAGCAGTTTCTACACTGTTGCGGTGTAGGGGTCACCTTTCGAACTTGTAAACGTTGACCTGCAATGTAGACTGAGGGTGGAAGTTCACGGCAGTCAAATGTTAAACGAGTTATATTGCAAGGATAACGTCTTCGCTTATTGGCAGGAAGGACAAAAGTGTCAACTTTAAGGATAGGGAGTTCTTAGAGCTCAAGCTGCTCCAAAATGTCATCACCACATATCTGGAAATTCCGTTGGACAATGGTGTTGGGTAAAATGACTGTACCACTACAAGAATTGAGTGAATGATGTTTGTCATTATTATTATTATTATAATCAAATAGAAGCGCTAAACCACAGGGGTTATACAGCGCTGCAGGTTATTGTAGGATGCAGGGAGAGTGAGTTGTAGAGGGGGATGGACGATTAGTAGGGTATGGAGTGCTAGATGACGGTGGGTAGTGCAGGGTGGGAGGGTAGCAAGAGATCGAGGTAGAAGAGACTGAGGGAGGTGCTAGAGGTATAATCTTCAGAGTTTGTGTAGTAAGTCAGTTTCTGTCAAAAAGTCAACAAGAGAGTCAGGATTAAA
>WNWK01026479.1:0-27334 GCA_009830355.1 Cherax destructor | reverse complement strand
TGTCACATCTGTATAGGTTGTAGCCCGGGATCCATATTTCATTGTCCAATTGATCTCTTATGTGGGTCTCTGTGAAAGCCACAAACATATCATTTGACTCTGTAAGCAGTCCATGGATGTAAGGTAATTTGTTGTTTATTACTGGTTTTAGACCCTGTATATTTGCAAAGATGAATGTCGTTGGATTGGTGGTATTAGTGGTATGTTTTTTTTTCTTGCACTAATATCTGTTGTGTGTGAGTGGAGGCCATTGACTGTGATTCCACTCCAGAAATTATTGCAGTTGGTGTACGATTTCTGTCATTTCCTGCCAGCTTTTTTTTTATTCCTGGCACTAAAAAACCTCTCTCTCTCTGGAGTGGCTGTGGCTACCCAGGTTTTGCCATGGTCTGGATGTTCTGTGTCGTTTTGTACCCTTTAGGTGGTATGCCTGGCAATATAAGTTATAGCACTGTCTTTCCTGAATTGATGAGTGGCACATTTCAGGGTGGAAAAGCTTACAGGACGGGAGGTTGCATTTTCCTGTTTTCATATGGGCACGGCATTTTCTGGGGTGATCATAATTGCATGTCCCATCTGATTTCCCAGATATCCCATGCCTGCAGATACCAAGTGCATAATATTCACATAGGCCTGGTTTCCATTTGCCCTGGTTTTTTGTGACTGTGTTTCCCATTGTATTCCCTATTGGTGTGTGTGTGTGTTCCTGTCTTATTTCTATCTTCGGCACTAGTGCTAACACTGGAGCCTTCATCCGTTTCTGGTAATTTATCTTCATTATTTCCCGGGCCAATCTTCTGTTTACTATCTACCGTGGTATTGCTAGTTCACAACATTACTTTTTGTGTGTCCTTGTCTACACCTGTTTCCCCACTGGAGCTCCTGTCCCCCTTCAGGTCACCATCATTTGTTTCTCCATTCTTACAGTTACTGTCTACCAGGGCACCATCTGGCCCAGATTTTTTACTTTCCCAACTGTTATAGAATGTTTTTTTATGAAGGCCGATTTGATGTGATTTTATTCCATAGTTCGGTCTCATTTGGGCATACCCAAAAACACTTCCCAGGTTTAATATCTCGTGTAGTTGATTCCTGAATGTTAGCACAAGGGGTGTGGCTCCATTTACCACAGAAGTTGCATGTAATCCATCAAGTTGAACGTTTGTTTGTTTAGTTGCATACTACACAGGTTTTCATGATTGATTTTGTTGGTTGTTTTACTGTATATTCTACTAATTGCTTCCCTGAAGTGGTGATCCATATATTTGTATCGTATCTATTTTATTTACATACGTGTTTGGGACAATCTTACCGCTTTAAGTTATTGTTATTGTTTGGGTGTTTGATAAGGCCTACCTGCTACCTGCCCCCCAAAACCCCGTCTGCTTATTGAATCCGGACGAGGATACCAGTTTTGAATCCGGTCATTGGTTTCCTTATTTCTTGGATCTGACGAAATCCAGTATCACTTATTTAATGGATCCTGTAGGGATTTTTTGGGTTACGCGAAACAGACCACTGGAAGATGATTAAACAGAATAATAATAATCAGTTTGATACAAAAAGTATAACTTGCGTGTTGGAGAAAAAATCCGGTGCTTTTGGCAGCTCCTACTATGACGGACGGCCGTACCTCTGGCACCCTGTTTACTTCTGGCACCCTGGTTAACCTCACCCTGGTTTACCATCTGGGGTTTTAGGCACTTATGGATCACTGTACTGGGTTTAGTTTTTCTAGTTTTTTTTTTCTACTTCCACAACAACACTGCTGTTTTTCATTATGGTTGACTGGATGATATACGGACTTATGTTGTTGAAATTGTTCACAGACAACTCACAACTCGACACTTTTTATCATATTTTTTCGAACTGGACAATTTACTTATTTTCTCAAGATTGTGCACCTATTCGTATTTCGATAGAAATTCATTTATATCAATGTAATCACTAGATTTTGGTCAGGTACACTAGCAGATTAAAATTATCAGTACAGCTGACCAGCGTGGTAAGACCCGACGACTGCTGGCCTAACACTTCACTTTAACATTTATTGACTTATCTGTATACTACTTAAGTCTTGATTGTTTAAAATAAAATTTTTGAATGCCTTTCAAGGTAATATTATTACCAAAATAATAACAAATAATTGATACAAAATTATCAATAAATTGTGGTTGCAGGGGTTGAGTCACAGCTCCTGGCCCCGATGGTGGAACTTAAAAGTAATTTTGTGTGTGGTAACATGGTCTACCACAGCATCCACTGATCTACCCCAGCATCCACTGGTCTACCTCAGCATTTACTGATCTACCCCAGCATCCACTGGTCTACCCCAGCATCCACTGGTCTACCCCAGAATCCACTGATCTACCCCAGCTTTCACTGATCTACCCCAGCATCCACTGATCTACCCCAGGATTCACTGATCTACCCCAGCATCCACTGATCTACCCCAGCATTCACTGATCAACCCCAGCATTCACTGATCTACCCCAGCATCAACTGGTCTACCACAGCATCCACTGATCTACCCCATTGTATGTGTTTGTTTGCGCTGTAAGCACGTATATTTAGGAGTAATTCAACATTAACACATCAACTTCGTTATTTATGGTCCGGTATCTTTCTATTTTTTTTTTTTTTTTTTTTTTTTTGTACGTAAAGAAGCACCTTTCTATAATGCATATACCAGATTTTAAAAAGATAGACCAACAAAACACTGAGAAAAAAAATATTTACCAAATTTTTAACAAACATCATATATAAAAAATCCTTCTGTCGTAGTGGGACTTGTAGAAGCTGTTTTAACATCACCTACGCATAAAACAATGCGAATCTGAATTTTTCACGTTTTGCTTTCTATAATTTATCCCTATCTTCATTCTTAAAAAGGTCGATCACCATGCCCAGCCCTTCTAGGGCAGGGTAGGTGCCAAGGCTGGAGCTTGCTACCATCTGTGGCTCGCAAGCCTGTCCTTCCTGTCCGCCTCCTTGGGGCAGGGAAGGTGGCAGACCAGAGAGGCCTAGCATCTATCTACTGCCTGGTGCTGTTGGGGAATGTGGCTAGGCCTGGGACCAGTTGGTCCTGCCGCTGAGGGGTACCCCCTCCCATGGGAGACATAAGTCTTTGCTACTCCCAAGCCAGGGAGCCGGAGCCGGGTCACCATCTGGTAAAGACCCGGGCCGGGAGAATTACCGGTGAATCAACACCTCCAACCTCTTAACAAAAATAAAATTCGTATGTTTTTGACATTTTGGAAAATATTTGACTTTTACCCTCACATAAATCGAAAGCTAATTATGACATCTTAAAACGCTGAACACCATTAATTAATACAAAAAAGCAAGGGTTACACCAATACACAAAGGTGGTGACCCCACAGACGTAAACAACTATAGGCCTATATCAAATCTACCGTTGCTATCCAAAATCTTTAATAAGTTACAAGGATAAGTTACATAACGACACAAAGCATATTCAACCTGCCAATTGTAGAATAAAAGCACAACGATGCAATAGAAATGATAGACTGTTTACACAGCATGAAAATAAGGAATATCCACTAGGACTTTTTATTGACCTAAGGAAAGCTTTCGACACAGTAAACCACGGGATCCTACTCCAAAAACTTGACCACTATGGAATAAGAGGTCATGCACTAGCATACTTCAAATCCTACCTCACTAATAGGTATCAGTATATCACTATTAAAGACACATCCTCCATGACACGACCACTTGACACCGGAGTACCGCAGGGAAGTGTCCTTGGTCCCCTGCTCTTCCTCTTATACATCAATGACCTTCCCAATGTATCACAACACCTGAAACCAATACTCTTTGCTGACGACACAACTTATGTCATCTCCCACACAAATCTTGCCACGCTTAATACCATTGTTAACAACAAATTAATAAAAATATCAACATGGATGACAGCCAATAAACTTACACTCAACACTGATAAGACCTTCTATATTATATTTGGCAACAGAGCAGGTGATCCACAATTAAACATTAAGATCAACACTACACCTATTGCTAAACATCACGAGGGCAAATTCCTGGGCCTTCACCTTGACAGCAGCCTGAAATTCAGCACCCATGTCCAACACATAACAAAGAAAGTGTCCAAAACTGTGGGGATCCTCTCTAAGATACGGTATTATGTACCACAATCAGCCCTACTCACACTATACTACTCACTCATCTATCCCTACCTCACATATGCCATTTGTGCATGGGGATCAACAGCAATTACCCACCTAAAGCCAATAATAACCCAACAAAAAGCCGCAGTAAGAATTATCATGCAATCCAACGCTTGGCAGCACCCCCCCCCCACTCTTCAAAGACCTAAACCTACTCACTGTTCAGAACATCTATACTTACTACTCTGGTACCTACATTTATAGAACCATTAATTCCAACTTTAACCCTGAGCTAAAACACTTTCTTGACAGTTGTGACAGGACCCATAGACATAATACCAGACATAAACATCTCTCTGACATTCCCCGTGTCCGACTAAATCTATACAAAAATTCAATGCGCATAAAAGGACCTAAAATCTGGAACTTCCTGCCTGAAAACTCTAGAACTGCAGACACAATCTCCACTTTCAAAAGCACCGTTAAAAAATATCTTATCTCACTTACGCACCCAACCGGTAGCTAACCACATGAACACTACTTTATCTTGCACATATCCACATCAAAAGACACCTACTAATATCTGTGATTCCCCTTAATTTCACATGACTGACCAAAATTCTAATACAACTATTGCTTCATAATTCTTAAGCTAGTCATAAGTTTGCCTAAGACACTCCAATATAGAAACGGTATTATGCCAATACATCACCTTTACCATTAATATATAAACTAATTTGTAAATTCTTTAAACTAATTGTTCAATTCTTAAATGTTTAAATTTCAATACCTCAATATTGTAAACCTAATTAGTCACTACAATTACCTAACCTTACTATCAGTATAATCATTGTGTCACTATTGAGTAAGACCTATCATAAGACTGCCTGAAAAGCCTAAGCATACCTAGGCATATTATTGGCCATCTTGTAATACTATCTACGTCATAAAATGTACATTACTATAATTACACCCCACTCTGTATATTACTTGAAATAAAGAATATGAATTTGAATGTTGTCTGTGTATTTCATTTCATTCCTATGATTATTATAGATGCTAGTGCAATATATAAATGGATAACTTACTTCCGAGATAATCCGCGTGGAAGGTTGCACAAAAAAAAAATTTTGTTTGGAGCAAAATAGTATTTTTCTCAGCATGACGAGTGTATATCATAGTTAACCCTGTTCGTTTTCTGTAATACACGACTCTAGTGGGATAAGGGTAACAATTGAAACCCAAGGAACAACCATCAACAGTGAAGTAATATTTTACTCTGAGGTGGCGATCATATTATACCACATATTATTCATTCTGGAGTATTTACCATATTTATTTGTTATTTATATTGTCTATTATGACATATTAGATCAATTGTGTATCGATATTAAAAGCCGTAGTATTATTATGCGTTATAATAATAATATATTCTTTTATTACTACAAGTACATTGTCAAGGTATAAGGCCTAGCTGACATCAATGACATAATACTAATAGAAAGTTCTTATGCAGAGCATTTCTCGAAGCAAATTAGGTCCAAGTCCCAGGATGCACTCCACACCAATCGACAACTCAGATACCCATTTATGAGGGTGAACATAGACATTTCCGGGTAAAGAAAGACGTCCAATGTTTCCCGGGAATGCGACGCAGACCAGTCGACGTAACTAGAATGAGCCATTTTAGCTGATGTGAACATGGACCAACCGGTGTACGAAGCATATTCCCCCCAAGTTTCTCCTGAGCTGGGAATCGAACGCAGACCCTCGCCGTGTGAAGCGAGAGCTTTAGCGATCAGGCCACGGGGCACGAAGCATATTCCCCGGTTATCCTGTGACAGTAATTTCTGATGACACAATCGAATGTTCCCAGACGGTTTCTGATTGGCTCCGGAGGAGGAGGTGTTGATTCACCGGGAATTCTCCCGGTCTGGGTCTTTACCAGATTTCGACCCGGCTCCGGCTCCCTGACGTGGGAGTATCAGAGACCTATGTCTCCCATGGGAGGGGGTACCCCCCAGCGGCGGGACCAACTGGCCCCAGGCCTAGCCACATTCACCACCAGCACAAGGCAGGTGGCAGATAGATGCTAGACCTCTCTGGTCTGCCACCTTCCCCGCCCCAAGGAGGCTGACGGGAAGGACAGGCTTGCGAGCTGCAGATAGTAGCAAGCTCCAGCCTTGGCACCTACCCTGCCCTAGAAGGGCTGGGCATGGTGATCGACCCGATTGGGTCCGACTTGTAAATGGTCCAAGTCGGACTGAAACGTCGTCGTAAGCTCCTCCCTTTTTATATGTGCGGGTTGTGTGTGTATTGTTCCAGTCACGGTATTGTGCTTTATTTTTTGTTATTTATAGTACAAAAAATTAAGGAAAAAACCGGGGAAAAAAAAATACAAAAATTCACGACATATCAGCAGACCTGCTATGGGTGTTGGCGTCACCATGTGTGTTATAGATGACCATAATTCCTTGTTATAGATGACCATAATTCCTTGGTACAAGAATCAATGTCGTAGAACATTGATTCTTGTACCATTGTGTTGCCAGAGAGTTATTCTATTTTTCTATATGGTTAACACAATTTCCGATTTTTTTCGTTTTTTGTTTTTTCGCGCGGTGCGCCGTCTGATTACCCCTAAAGCTACCTTCCAGGAGTGATTGATTTCTCAGTTCACAGGCTTGATTTTCACACGATGCGACAGCAAAATGAGAAAGGAGATGGCTCTTGTAGCATATAAATCCCCTTCCCAGTGGGGATCGAAGGAAGACTTCTTGAGTGTAGAGCAACTGTGCTAAAGATTTCTGACACTTGGGATTAACTCAGTTATCCTTTGTACGTTTCAGAGAGAATTTACGTCCCTATTATGTATACTAGGGGGTTTAACATTTCCCATTTACATTTTATTATTTTAAAACAGGATTTTAAATCTTATAAACACTTTTCAAAAAGCATCTAAAAATCCTTTAAATAATTAACATTTACATAAAAACGAAGAATGTTGTGAAAATAAGTTTATAATTCCTCAAAAAAATAAATTATGTAATTTACATATACTATAATCATTATTTCTCAAGTTAAATTTTAAATACCGTTTAGGGTAATATTGGATCAGTTACTGGTCGATCACCATGCCCAGCCCTTCGTGGGCAGGGTAGGTGCCAAGGCTGGAGCTTGCTTCCATCTGCAGCTCGTAAGCCTGCCCTTCCCGTTAGGGAAGGTGGTAGGCCAGGTCAATGACACTCCCATGCCAGGGAGCCGGATCCGGGTCGCCATCTGGTAATGACCGGGCCGAGAGAATTCCCAGTGAATCAACGCCTCCTCCTCCTCCCCTTCCCGCCAGCCTTCCTGGGGCGGGGAAGATAGCAGACCAGATAAGCCTAGCTTCTCCCTACCAACTTTGTGCTGGCGGGGAATGTGACTAGGCCTGGGGACAGTTGGTCCCAACGTTGAGGGGGTACTTGAACCTCCTCCCATGGGAGACATTGGTCTCTGATACTCCCCTGACAGGGAGCTGGAGCCGGATTGCCATCTGGAATAGACACGGGCCGGGAGAATTCCCAGCGAATCAACACCTCCTCCTCAGGGTAATATTAATATTAAAGTGATCGACACCATGCCTAGTCCTTCTAGGGCAGGGTAGGTGCCAGAGCTTGCTACCACCTGCAGCTCACAAGACTGCCATTCCCATTAGCTCTCCTGGGGGCTGGGAAGCTGGCAGACCAGAGAGGGACATAGCTTCTCCCTACAAGGCCCTTGAGGACGGGGAATGTGGCTAGGCCTGGGGACAGTTGGTTCCAACGATGAGGAGGTACTTGTACCTCCTCCCATTGTCGGGTGAATACCGGCAAATCAAGAAGAAGTAGAATATTAAAGTAATCAACTAATTGTGTTTGCAGGGGTCGAGTCACAGCTCCTGGCCCCGATAGTGGGACTTAAAAGTAATTTTGTGTGGTAACATGGGTATTTTATATTAATTCTTGTATAATAACGAATTATAAATGATTATTTCTCTTAAAATACAGTAAATGATTATTATAAGGTTAAATGGAGGAGTTATTGTCGTGATTAAGGAGATCAGCCCTTGTAAGTTGTTAGCATGGGAAGAAGGGGGAATTGGTGGTGCGGGTTGATGGTGTGTGGGGGGGACGTCAGGGTGTGTTTTCAGGGAGTATATATGCCAGCAGAGCAAAATAGACAAATCAAGGAAAATTTTGTTAGGGATTATTAAGTGTATTATCTGCGGTGTTTGCCGGAAGTGACGTAGGAAGGATGTGGAACCGTGGGGGGCGGGTTGTGTCTTGAGTGTACTGAGGGATGTTTTGGGGAGTGTGGGGGTGTTGGATGTGGTGAGGAGTGTAGGGTGGAACATACTTTTATTAGAAGGGGTCATACTGCAAGACTGGATTGGGTATATGAGAATGACAATGAGAATTTTATTTCATAGCAAGTTCACATTGAGATTTTGTAATTACAATCATGAACTTAAGTGCAAGGAGAGCCACTAACATGCCATGCCATTAAGGGCAGCTTAATCTAATGGCATATAGACTATGTACTTAATACTAGAGAAATAGTTTTTGTTATAGCTAAACATTAGTATAAATTAAACATTGGTGTAAATTTGTTCAAATTACAGTATGATGATATTACATTGTAAAGGTTACATTATAGTCAAAATTGGAATTATCTTATAGAAAAATAACAGTGAACATTTTTGAAAGTATTTAGTTAACTCTCATGATCCTGATCTTGAGAAAGCTTCCTTATGAGGATAGACTGAGGGCCATGAATCTGCACGCTGCAGAAAGACATAATTTTTTTTTATTTTATTTAAAACCTCATGTACAATTATACAAAGGTGGGTACATACATTAATATGTTACAATGGTTCTGGTTACGAACAATATATGAACATTGTCACTACTCTTCTTCTTCTTGTTGATTCCCTGGGACTCTCCCGGCCAGGGCCTTGTTCAAGTGGTGGCCCGGCCTTGGCTCCCTTTCTTGGGAGTATCTCAGACTAATGTCTGCCATGGGAGGAGGTACGTGGGACCTCCTCATCTGTGGGACCAACGGTCCCCAGGCCTAGCCACATTCCCCGCCCTCACGGGGCTCGTAGGGAGAAGCTAGGCCCATCTTTGGTCTGCCATCATCCCTGCCCCAGGGGAGCTAATGGGAATAGCAGTCTTGTGAGCCGCAGGTGAAAGCAAGCACTGGCTCAGGCACCTACCCTGCCCTAGAAGAGCTAGGCATGGTGTCGATCGTCACTACTCAATCTACTGAATAACTACATCATGCATAATGGCACTAAAACTAACCTAACACAGCCTACACACTGCTGCTAAGTACAGTGCTACACAACCTACATACTGCTGCTAAGTACAGTGCTACATAACCTACATACTGCTGCTAAGTACAGTGCTACATAACCTACACACTGCTGCTAAGTACAGTGCTACATAACCTACACACTGCTGCTAAGTACAGTGCTACACAACCTACACACTGCTGCTAAGTACAGTGCTACATAACCTACACACTGCTGCTAAGTACAGTGCTACATAACCTACACACTGCTGCTAAGTACAGTGCTACACAACCTACATACTGCTGCTAAGTACAGTGCTACATAACCTACACACTGCTGCTAAGTACAGTGCTACATAACCTACACACTGCTGCTAAGTACAGTGCTACATAACCTACACACTGCTGCTAAGTACAGTGCTACATAACCTACACACTGCTGCTAAGTACAGTGCTACATAACCTACACACTGCTGCTAAGTACAGTGCTACACAACCTACACACTGCTGCTAAGTACAGTGCTACAAACCTACACACTGCTGCTAATACAGTGCTACATAACCTACACACTGCTGCTAAGTACAGTGCTACATAACCTACACACTGCTGCTCTAATACAGTGCTACAAACCTACACACTGCTGCTAAGTACAGTGCTACAAACCTACACACTGCTGCTAAGTACAGTGCTACATAACCTACACACTGCTGCTAAGTACAGTGCTACATAACCTACACACTGCTGCTAAGTACAGTGCTACACAACCTACACACTGCTGCTAAGTACAGTGCTACATAACCTACACACTGCTGCTAAGTACAGTGCTACATAACCTACACACTGCTGCTAAGTACAGTGCTACATAACCTACACACTGCTGCTAAGTACAGTGCTACACAACCTACACACTGCTGCTAAGTACAGTGCTACATAACCTACACACTGCTGCTAAGTACAGTGCTACACAACCTACACACTGCTGCTAATTACAGTGCTACACAACCTACATACTGCTGCTAAATACAGTGCTACAGAACCTACACACTGCTGCTAAGTACAGTGCTACATAACCTACACACTGCTGCTAAATACAGTGCTACATAACCTACACACTGCTGCTAAGTACAGTGCTACACAACCTACACACTGCTGCTAATTACAGTGCTACATAACCTACACACTGCTGCTAAGTACAGTGCTACATAACCTACACACTGCTGCTAAGTACAGTGCTACACAACCTACACACTGCTGCTAATTACAGTGCTACATAACCTAAACACTGCTGCTAAGTACAGTGCTACATAACCTACACACTGCTGCTAAGTACAGTGCTACACAACCTACACACTGCTGCTAATTACAGTGCTACACTGCTACTCTCCTCAAGTGAAAACTGTCTACTTTCACCTGGCTACACAATATCAAAACCTCGTTCACATTAACATGTATAATGAACTTATCATGGTAAACATCAGTAACACAATATATAAACAATAAACAACCCAGACAACACCGACCGATCGACACTATGCCTAGCTCTTCTAGGGCAGGGTAGGTGTCTGAGCCAGTGCTTGCTTTCACCTGCGGCTCACAAGACTGCTATTCCCTTTAGCTCCCCTGGGGCAGGGAACATGGCAGACCAAAGATGGGCCTAGCTTCTCCCTACGAGCCCCGTGAGGGCGGGGAATGTGGCTAGGCCTGGGGACCGTTGGTCCCACAGATGAGGAGGTCCCAAGTACCTCCTCCCATGGCAGACGTTAGTCTGAGATACTCCCGAGAAAGCGAACCAAGGCCGGGCCACCACTTGGACAAGGCCCGGGCCGGGAGAGTCCCAGCGAATCAACAACAACAACAACAGACAACACCTGACACTATATATACAAGTAATACCTAAACACACCACTACTTGATAATAGTTAATAATCCCTCACGATGGTTCATTCTTCATTTAAAATTATACATAAAATACATATACAAGAATTGCAAGAAGCCTCTATCACGTGCCTTCAGCATTCTATGGAGAGGGAGCATGGACACAGGGTCATCCCACACTCACTAAAAACAACAGACATAGCACCACTCAACAATGGTGGCAGTAAAGCAATTGCAAAGAACTACTGACCGATAGTACTAACAACCCATATCATAAAAATCTTTGAGAGGTTTCTTAGAAGCAAGATCGCCAACCACCAAATTACCCATCTATTGCACAACCCAGGGTAACATGGGTTTAGAGCAGGTCGCTCCTTGCTGTCTCAGCTACTGGATCACTATGACAAGGATCGACACCATGCCTAGTCCTTCTAGGGCAGGGTAGGTGCCTGAGCCAGAGCTTGCTTTCACCTGCGGCTCACAAGACTGCTATTCCCTTTAGTTCCCCTGGGGCAGGGAAGATGGCAGACCAAAGATGGGCCTAGCTTCTCCCTACGAGCCCCGTGAGGGCGGGGAATGTGGCTAGGCCTGGGGACCGTTGGTCCCACAGATGAGGAGGTCCTAAGTACCTCCTCCCATGGCAGACGTTAGTCTGAGATACTCCCGAGAATTTGAACCAAGGCCGGGCCACCACTTGGACAAGGCCCGGGCCGGGAGAGTCCCGGCGAATCAACAAGAAGAAGAAGACTATGACAAGGTCCTGGATGCTGTAGAGCACAAACAAAATACATATGTAGTATACACAGACTTTGCAAAAGCTTTCATGATAAAGGAATAACAGGAAAAGTTGGTAGATGGATCTTTAACTTCCTGACAAATAGAACACAAAGAGTATTAGTAAACAGAGTAAAGTCCGAGGCAGCTACGGTGAAAAACTCTGTTCCACAAGGCACAGTACTCGCTCCCATTCTATTCCTCATCCTCATATCTGACACAGACATAGATGTAAGCCATAGCTCCGAGTCTTATTTTGCGGATGACACCCCGATTGCCATGACAGTGACCTCCATTCAAGACACTGCAAGACTGCAAGCGGATATAAACCTAATCTTCAAATGGCCCACTCAAAACAATACGAAGTTCAATGAGGAGAAATTTCAACTATTCAAATATGGAAAACTTGAAAAAACTAACAATACAATAGAGTGAAAAAGTAATGTGAATGACCTGGGAGTGATAATGTCAGAGAATCTCACCCTCAAAGACCACAACAATGTATCTACAATATATGCTAGGAAAATGATAGAATGGATAATGAGAACCTTCAAAACTAAGGATGCCAAGCCCATGATGATTATCTTCAAATCGCTTGTTCTCTCTAGGCTGGAATACTGCTGTACACTAACAGCCCCCTTCAAGGCAGGGGAAATTACACACCCGAAGAGTGTACATAGAACTTTCATGGCACACAAGTACGATAAGGCACCTAAATAACTGAGAACGGTTGAAGGTTCTTGATCTGTATTCCCTGGAACGCAGGCGAGAGAGATACATGATAATATACACTTTGAAAATCCTAGAGGGATTAGTACCAAACTTGCACACGAAAATCACTCCTTATGAAAGGAAAAGACTCGGCAGGAGATGCAACATTTTCCCGATGAAAAGTAGGGGCGCCACGAGTACACTGAGTGACAACACAATAAATGTCCGGGGCTCAAGACTGTTCAACTGCCTCCCAGCATACATTTGGGGTATTACCAATAGACCCCTGGTTGTCTAGGGGGAGAGAGCACAACTTTGTAGTACCCACAGTCAGTGGCCAGGCTTCAAACACCTTTTATTGTACAGCAATAAAGGAATGGAACAGACTGCGTGCACATGTCAAAGCCAGTCATAGCATGAGCCAGTTCAAGAAGAGAGCCAAAAGGTACCTAATGAATGTAGCAACAGAAAGGGAGGAGAATTATTTTTATATTTTTTTAGCTAACACACATGTAAATGTAAATATCTCTTTTTACCTCATTACCTTTGTAACTTGTAAGTTCATTACCTTTGTAACTTGTGAGTTCATTACCTTTGTAACTTGTGAGTTCATTACCTTTGTAACTTGTGAGTTCATTACCTTTGTAACTTGTGAGTTCATTACCTTTGTAACTTGTGAGTTCATTACCTTTGTAACTTGTGAGTTCATTACCTTTGTAACTTGTGAGTTCATTACTTTTGTAACTTGTGAGTTCATTACCTTTGTAACTTGTGAGTTCATTACCTTTGTAACTTGCTCAGCTATCAAAACATTGGGGTCCAGTCCCTGGACCCATTATGTACCTCTGTAATCTTTTCACTACCGCCCACAGGATGGGTATGGGGTGCATAATAAAGATATCACACTAAACAAACTATACCTTATTCCTAGTATACATATATCCTTTATAATATAATAACATATATATCCTAGAATATATAATATTAAGGTAATAAAAGGACCCCAATGAAAATAAGTCACTCTGTCTGACTTTTTTGGGTTATCCTGGGTTCTCTACACATATGCTGCTATGTATGATAATCTATGTATTAAATGTACTTGTGTATATCTGAATAAACTTACTTTTCTTCCCCACCCTTCAGACAGAACTGTTTGCCATACTCCTTGCACTCAAATGCGTCCATGTATCTAAGGTTGACTCTTTAATTGTAACTGATTCTCTGTCATCCATAAATGCTCTCAACTCATCAAGTATAACTTGTAGCATGCTTGTGTCAGAAGCCAGACACAGTTTAGTTAGTTAGTTTAGTTTGATATCTTTATTATGCACCCCATACCCATCCTGTGGGGGGTAGTCAAAAGATTACAGAGGTACATAATGGGTCCAGGGACTGGACCTCAAAGTTTGATAGCTGAGCAAGTTACAAAAGTAATGAACTCAGATGGATCTGGTCACAATCATGACAAGTTACAAAGGTATTTGCAGATTACAGAGGTATATATAGGGTCCAGAGACTGGGCCCCAAAGTTTTGATAGCTGAACAAGGTACAATGGTAATGAATTCACTAGTTACAAGGTAATGAATCATGTAAGTAAGTAAATTTACTTACGTCTGTACATGGTTGCAATCATGAACAAATTATAAAGCAATGAGAAATCTATTAGTCTACACCCAGCCACAACTGTAATGAGTTATTGGTGCAAATTTTAATTGTTGGGTCACACACACACATATACATATACACATACATATATACACACACACACACACACATACACACATACACACACTTCCAGAGATGGAACACAGCAACAAGGGGATACAGTTGGAAGTTGAAGACTCAGATGAATCACAGACATGTTACGAAGTATTTCTTCAGTCACAGAGTGGTCGGGAAGTGGAATAGTTTAGGAAGTGATGTAGTGGAGGCAGGCTCCATACATAGCTTTAAGAAGAGGTGTGATAAAGCTCATGACGCAGGGAGAGTGACCCAGTAGCGGCCAGTGAAGAGGCGGGGCCAGGAGCTATGACTCGACCCCTGCAACCACAACTAGGTGAGTACAACTAGGTGAGTACATACACACACATACATGTATATACCTACACACATACACACACATATATACATACACACAGTCATGAAGATTAGGGAAGGGCAAAGAAGACCGCAGACGGAGTACAGCCTAGGGAGCCAGAGACTGCAAACCTCAATCAAGAAAAAGATCTTGGGGTGAGTATAACACCAGGAACATCTCCTGAGGCGCACATCAACCAAATAACTGCTGCAGCATACGGGCGCCTAGCAAACCTAAGAACAGCATTCCGACATCTTAATAAAGAATCGTTCAGGACCCTGTACACTGTGTACGTTAGGCCCATACTGGAGTATGCAGCACCAATTTGGAACCCACACCTAGCCAAGCATGTGAAGAAGCTCGAGAAAGTGCAAAGGTTTGCAACAAGACCAGTCCCGGAGCTAAGGGGTATGTCCTACGAGGGGAGGTTAAGGGAAATCGACCTGACGACACTGGAGGACAGGAGAGATAGGGGGGATATGATAACAACATATAAGATACTGAGAGGAATTTTCAAAGTGGACAAAGACAGAATGTTCCAGAGATGGGACACAACAACAAGGGGACACAGTTGGAAGTTGAAGACTCAGATGAATCACAGAGATGTTAGGAAGTATTTCTTCAGTCACAGAGTTGTCGGGAAGTGGAATAGTTTAGGAAGCGATGTAGTGGAGGCAGGCTCTATACATAGCTTTAAGCAGAGGTATGATAAAGCTCATGGCGCAGGGACAGTGACCCAGTAGCGGCCAGTGAAGAGGCGGGGCCAGGAGCTTTGACCCGACCCCTGCAACCACAACTAGGTGAGTACAACTAGGTGAGTACACACACACACACGTGGCAATGCTTTATTTACATGGAGCAAAGTCAGGGTATTTTTCCAGAATGGTCTGTAATATACCACTGTGGATAAAATACTTTGACATATCTTGAACATTTCTGAGTGAGTTGTCTCTGAATTCATTAATTTTATCGCACTTCAGTACATAATGACGCAGGGTGTGACAATAATCCAACTGGCAAAGTTTACATTTTGTTTGGTCTACATCTGGTGGTGGTGATTTAACCTGCCAAAGATATTTGTAGCCCAGCCGGAGGCGGGCGGTAGTGACATCCAAGAGTCTGCTTATTTTGTTGGATGCACCATAGACATGGGGCTCCTCCTGCATGATAGAATGATGATAGATGGACTGACTAGTGTCAATCTCCCTGAGTCTTAAGTCAATAAAATTCAGTTGAAGTTCTTTTCGTATTATTGTTCTCAAACTGCTAACTGACAAGCCAAGATTGTAATCTTCATGTGCACTCTGACTCTACTATCCAGAATCCTACCATACCTGTGTCTGGCTTCTGACACGAGCATGGTACAAGTTATACTTGATGAGTTGAGAGCATGCTGTGGATTCCATCTCACATTAGTCTTCAGATGTATGATAGAACTGATAAATTGGCTAAGTTTTATGCTTTCAAAGAGGGGATAGATTACAATCTTGGCTTGTCAGTTAGTAGTTTGAGAACAATATTACGAAAAGAACGTCAACTGAATTTTATTGACTTAAGACTCAAGGAGATTGACACCAGTCAGTCCATCTATCATCATTCTATCATGCAGGAGGAGCCACATGTCTATGGTGCATCCAACAAAATAAGCAGACTCTTGGATGTCACTACCGCCCGGCTCCGGCTGGGCTACAAATATCTTTGGCAGGTTAAATCACCACCACCAGATGTAGACCAAACAAAATGTAAACTTTGCCAGTTGGATTATTGTCACACCCTGCGTCATTATGTACTGGAGTGCGATCAAATTATTGAATTCAGAGACAACTCACTCAGAAATGTTGAAGATATGTCAAAGTATTTTATCCACAGCATTGCCACGTGTGTGTGTGTGTGTGTGTGTGTGTGTGTGTGTGTGTGTGTATGTATGTGTATTAATTACTATTTTTTCCTATGTACATGTCGTTTGAAACTGGGCATGTATATATGTACTCACCTAGTTGTGATTGCAGGGGTCGATTCATAGCTCCTGGCCTCGCCTCTTCACTGGCCGCTAATGTGTGTGTATGTGTATGTGTACTCACCTAGTTGTACTCACCTAGTTGTGGTTGCAGGGGTCGAGACATAGCTGCTGGATCCGCCTCTTCACTGGCCGCTACTGGGTCACTCTCTCTGCGCCATGAGCTTTATCATACCTATTCTTAAAGCTATGTATGGAACCTGCCTCCACTACATCGCTTCCCAAGCTATTCCACTTCCCGACCACTCTGTGACTGAAGAAATTCTTCCTAACATCCCTGTTATTCATCTGAGTCTTCAACTTCCAACTGTGTCCCCTTGTTGCTGTGTCCCATCTCTGGAACATTCTGTCTCTGTCAACCTTGTCAATTCCTCTCAGTATTTTATATGTCGTTATCATGTCCCCCCTATCTCTCCTGTCCTCCAGTGTCGTCAGGTCGATTTCCCTTAACCTCTCCTCGTAGGACATACCCCTTAGCTCTGGGACTAGTCTTGTTGCAAACCTTTGCACTTTCTCTAGCTTCTTTACGAGCTTGGCTAGATGTGGGTTCCACACTAGTGCTGCATACTCCAGTATGGGCCTAACGTACACAGTGTACAGGGTCCTGAACGATTCTTTATTAGGATGTCGGAATGCTGTTCTTAGGTTTGCTAGGCGCCCATATGCTGCAGCAGTTATTTGGTTGATGTGCGCCTCAGAAGATGTGCCTGGTGTTATACTCACCCCAAGATCTCTTTCCTTAATTGAGGTTTGTAGTCTCTGGCCCCCTAGACTGTACTCCGTCTGCTGTCTTCTTTGCCCTTCCCCAATCTTCATGACTTTGCACTTGGTGGGTTTGAACTCCAGGAGCCAATTGCTGGACCAGGCTTGCAGCCTGTCCAGATCCCTTTGTAGTTTTGCCTGGTCCTCGTCCGATTGAATTCTCATCAACTTCACATCATCTGAAAACAGGGACACTTCAGAGTCAATTCCTTCCATCACATCGTTCACAAATACCAGAAACAGTACCGGTCCTAGGACTGACCCCTGTCGAACCCCACTCGTCACCGGCGCCCACTCTGACACCTTGCCATGGACCATGACTCGCTGCTGTCTTCCTGACAGGTATTCCCTGATCCATTGTAGTGCCTTCCCTGTTATCCCTGCCTGGTCCTCAAGCTTCTGCACTAATCTTCTTACAGTCCAAGAATATGCAATCTACCCACCCCTCTCTCTCTCTTGTCTTACTGCTGTCACCCTGTCATAGAACTCCAGTAGGTTTGTGACACAAGATTTCCCGTCCCGTGTGTGTATGTTTATGTGTGTGTGTATGTGTATGTGTGTGTATATGTATGTGTATATGTATATGTGTGTGTGTGTGACCCAACAATTAAAATTTGCACCAATAACTCATTACAGTTGTGGCCGGGTGTAGACTAATAGATTGCTCATTGCTTTATAATTTGTTCATGATTGCAGCCATGTATAGACGTAAGTAAATTTACTTACTTACATGATTCATTACCTTGTAACTAGTGAATTCATTACCTTTGTACATTGTTCAGTTATCAAAACTTTGTGGCCCAGTCTCTGGACCCTTTATATACCTCTGTAATCTGCAAATACCTCAGAGCCATCTGAGTTCATTACCTTTGTAACTTGCTCAGCTATCAAACTTTGAGGTCCAGTCCCTGGACCCATTGTGTACCTCTGTAATCTTTTGACTACGGCCCACAGGATGGGTATGGGGTGCATAATAAAGATATCAAACTAACTAAACTCTTCCCCGCCCCATGGGGGCTAATGGGTATGGCAGTCTTGCTAGCTGCAGGTTGTAGCAAGCTCCGGCTCTGGCACCTACCCTGCCCTAGGACTGGGCATGGAGTCGATTGCACACTTTTACCTTTCATGAACCCATAGCGGAAGGTCGATCACCATGCCCAGCCCTTCTAGGGCAGGGTAGGTGCCAAGGCTGAAGCTTGCTACCATCTGCAGCTCGTAAGCCTGCCCTTCCTGTTAGGGAAGGTGGCAGACCAGAGGGGCCTAGCATCTATCTACCTCCATGCCTCGTGCTGGTGGGGAATGAGGCTAGGAATGGAGCCTGTTGGTCCTGCCGATGAGGGGTATCCCCTCCCATGGGAGACATAGGTCTCTGACCTATGTCTGATGGGCCTAGCTTCTCCTTACGAGCCCCGTGAGGGCGGGGAATGTGGCTAGGCCTGGGGACCGTTGGTCCCACAGATGAGGAGGTCCCAAGTACCTCCTCCCATGGCAGACGTTAGTCTGAGATACTCCAAAGAAAGGGAACCAAGGCAGGGCCACCACTTGGACAAGGCCCGGGCCGGGAGAGTCCCGGCGAATCAACAAGAAGAGGAGACCATGGAGTCACCAACGACGGAAGACAAGTCCCAGGCAGAGATGGAATGAGAGGACCAACTCTACAGCCATTGAAGATCCTCCAGTGGAACATTTGTGGGCTACAGCAGAAAATTCACTTAGTAATTGAAGCTGCAGTACAAGAAGAAGTCGACGTATTTCTGCTCCAGGAGACACTTACTAAACCAACCCACCAACCACAGCCATATATCTCGCGATTCTCGGCCTACCTTCAGCGCCTGGAAGGCATTGGCAGGGGCACTGCGATCTACGTGAGGAACACTATCCCTCACTTGATCTCTGCTGACTCCATCGACGGCGAAGAGGGGATAGAAGTACAGGCCGTCACCTTATATCTGCCGGATTGGAGCTCTCGTGGTTTAAAACATATACAGAAGCAATCGGTCCACCCTTGACATTTCAGAGGTGGCAGCACTCTCCTCCCTGGAGAGTCTTGTTGTGGCTGGGGATGTTAATGCCCACCACCCAATACTTAATTCTGTCTCCCCCACCAACGCAACTGGGAGGCACCTTGCAACTGTGCTGGAGGATGTACCTGAGATCGTCCACCTCAACAACGGAGAGCCAACCCATCACTACGGTGGCCGCTTGGACATCACACTCATCTCCAGATAGCTGCTCTCAAGTGCTAGATGGGAGGTTCACCACCACCTAACCAGTGATCACTTTGCAGTGGTCACTACACTGATGGTCCAGAGGCACCCGCCACCCACACACACACACACAGATGGAATCTCAAGAAGGCCATCTGGCAGTGCTTTCAGGTCATTGAGCACTAGTGGGCAGAGACTACTCTACCAGAAGATACAGACCAATACCGCTAATGTCCCCTATAATAAAAATCTTTCAAAAGGTTCTAAGAAGCAAAATCGCCACCCATCTAGATACCCATCAGTTACACAACCCTGGGCAACAATATGCTGATGTAGTATACACAGACTTTCCAAAAGCCTTTGACAAATGTGACTATGGTGTAATAGCATTCGAAATGCGTAATACAGGAATAGCAGGAAAAGTTGGTAGATGGATCTATAATTTTCTAACAAATAGAACACAAAGAGTAGTAGTAAACAGAGTAAAGTCTGAGGCGGGTTTGGTGGAAAGCTTTGTTCCACAAGGCACAGTACTCGCTTCCATCTTATTCCTCATCATTATATCTGACATAGACAGGGATATTAGCCACAGTGCCGTGTCTTCCTTTGCAGATGACACCCGAATTTGCATGACAGTGTCCACCATTGAAGACACCGCAAGATTCCAGGCAGATATCAACCAAATCTTTAAATGGGCTGCAGAAAACAATATGAAATTCAATGATAAGAAATTTCAATTATTTTGATATGGAAAACGTTAGGAAATTAAAACTACCTCAGCGTATAAAACAAATTCCAACCACACAACAGAGCGAAAAACTATTGTAAAAGACCTGGGAGTGATTATGTTGGAAGATTTCACCTTCAAAGACCATAACATTGTATCAATCACATCTGCTAGAAAACTAACAGGGTGGATAATGAGAACCTTCAAAACTAGGGATGCCAAGCCCATGATGACACTCTTCAGGTCGCTTGTTCTATCTAGGTTGGAATATTGCTGCACACTAACAGTACCTTTAAAGGCAGGTGAAATTGCTGACCTAGAAAATGTACAGATTTTGCCACCGAAGTGGCTAGTTTATTGTGTACCTCATATCCATCATGTGGACGGTAGCGCAAGAGCATATGGATACACAAAAGGCCTAGGCACTAGGCCCCAAAAGGGTTAACAATTGTACATTTGGATTTATATCTACATTTCACTTATCTGTTACAAGCAAATTTTGGAAATTTTCTTAGTATAACTGGTATCTTATTTTCATTAATAAGATATCTTGACATGTCACATAGGTTATTATACTGGCGATCTCTATATTCCTCAATAAGTGGACAATTAAGCACATAGTGTTCAAGACAGTGACCATATGCCTGATCACATAATTTGCATTTAGTTTGATCATCATCTGTGTGTCTCCCAAACTGCCAGAAGTACCTGTAGCCAAGCCGAAGCCTGGCCACTACAACATCAGTCAGTCTGTTCACATTGCAAGTTGCTCCATAAACATACTTATTTATGTTCATGTTATCATAGTGGGTTATAGATCTACTCAGGCTTCTAACTGCATTCCTATAGCAATCATTTTCATTATTTATTTCTCTGCTAATATTATTCCTAATGCTAGACACAGATATACCAAAGTTATATTCTACATTCACCTTCTGGGTGCTCTTCTTGGCTAACATATCAACTTTATCATGAAGGAGTAATCCAATGTGTGATGGAATCCATAGCAATTGTACATTAATTCCTTTGTCCCGAATTTTTGAGTATCTATACCTGGCTTCTCCAATGAGCATGCTGTTAGAGTCATTATATGAGTCAAGAGCCTTCAATGATGACATAGAATCAGTAATGATGATAGAGTCAAGCTCAGTGTCATAAGTTAGCTTTAGTGCCATTAGATTGCAAACAATCTCAGATGAAAACTCTCACATGCATGAACTTTTAAATCTCTGCAGCAAATTCTCCTTAAACCAGCAAATAATAGAGCCTACAAGATTAAAGAATACGCTGGACTTAATTTTCACCAACAATGATGATCTGATACGAAATGTCATCTAATCAAAAACAATATACAGTGGACCCCCGAGTAATGAACACCCCGGAAATCGTACAATTATGTAAGTATAATATTGTAATTGCTTGTGGAAGTGTATTTTTGTTGTCTGAAATAGACTAACCTACGTGACATGAACTCAGATCACAACATCATAGAGGTCCAGACATGCATGCGGGGAGCCCCAGATCGACAAAATGTGATCAGTCGCGAGGGAGCTTTCTCCAAATTCAACTTCAATAACAAAAACATAAGGTGGGACCAAGTAAACCAAGTCCTAAATGATATAAACTGGGAAGATAGCCTAAGCACCACGGATCCTCAATTACTGGGAACACTTGAAGTTCCTAAACCTGTACTCCCTAGAACGTAGGCGGGAGAGATACATGATTATATACACTTGGAAAATCCTAGAGGGATTAGTACCAAACTTGCACACGAAAATCTCTCCCTAAGAAAGCAAAAGACTCAGCAGACGATGCAACATTCCCAATGAAAAGCAGGGGTGCCACTAGCACGTTGAGAGACAACACAATAAGTGTCAGGGGCCCAAGACTGTTCAACTGCCTCCCAGCATACATAAGGGGGATTACTAATAGACCCCTGGCTGTCTTCAAGCAGGCACTGGACAAGCACTTAAAGTTTGTTTACCTTGTAAATGTACTTGTAGAACTATAGATTATGCACAAACTCGACCAACCTATAAATATTCAATTGAATTATTTCCTCCTCGGAGGGAGTGGATTAAAAGGTCCTGATAAAAAACAGTTTCCTATTAGTGTGAGAATGTTAACCTTTCAGCCTATGTGAACCTCCTTCACATATGTGAGCTTCCCGCTCAGATTCATATCTGAGTTACGGTCAAGGTTAGGTAGGTAAGGTTCGTCAGGACACTGGACAAGTGTTTCCTGACGTGGGTCTTAGTCAGATGATGACCCGTTGTTGGAGCTTTTGGCCATCTGACCGAGGCCTTCCGCTGGCTTACCAGTCCACCCTTTTAAAAATTATGGTCAAGGAACTCAGCACACTTTATATAGAATTGAGGTAGAGGAGGTGTTGATTCGCTGGGAATTCTCCCGGCCCGGGTCTATTCCAGATGGCGACCCGGCTCAGGCTCCCTGTCGAGGGAGTATCAGAGACCTATGTCTCCTATGGGAGGAGGTACAAGTACCCCCTCATCATTAGGACCAACTGACCCCAGGCCTAGCCACATTCCCCACCAGCACGGAGCCAGTAGAGAGAAGCTAGGCCTCTCTGGTCTACCATCTTCCCTGACAGGAAGGGCAGGCTTGCGAGATGCAGATGGTTGTAAGCTCCAGTTTTGGCACCTACCCTGTCCTAAAAGGGCTGGGCATGGTATCCGGTCAATCTAAAATTGATCCTATGAAGTATAATTATGATCCAGGTAGGTGATGACTATGACAAAGTTTACAAAACTTATTTAAATATTACTAATATATGAAAAATATTTAAACATTTTATGTAAGCTGATACAAAAAAATAAATTTATTTTATTTTATATTATATTAAATACATAATATATATTAAAAATTTCTATAAGAGTATAGAAAAAAAAAGATCTATTGTACTGTGGGTCGATCACCATGCCCAGTCCTTCTAGGGCAGGGTAGGTGCCAAGGCTACCATCTGCAGCTCGTAAGCCTGCCTTTCCCATTAGGGAAGCTGGCAGACCAGAGAGGCCTAGCATCTATCTACCTCCATGCCTTGTGCTGGTGGGGAATGTGGCTAGGCCTGGGATGACTTCGCCACCAGCGAGTCCCTCCACAACAGGACCGGCACTGCAGCTTTGAAGGTGTTCTGGAAAGAACTCAGTGACAGACAAATAGACCGTATTGAAACCTACCAAGACACTTGGACAACCTTTCTAGACGATGTCATCAGACAACCAGACAATAATCTTAACCTTTTTCAATCTATCAATAATCCTGCTCCTCCTCCTCTCTACACCTAATACTATACTTTCTATCACCTAACTTCTACCCTGCCCTCTGCAGGGGTGGACCTTAAAAGACGTCCTTTTTACCCAGCAACATCCCATGTATCCCACTCAATCATTTAAGAGAAGCAGTACAAATAGCAAACCAGCGATGACGTTATGGCTGCCGCCCAAAAATGCCCATGCCTCCCGAACCAAGTCCAGTACACCCAGTGAGCGACTTCAACATGCAGATCACCACCACTCCTCAAACTAACTCATCTATTATGCCAACCAATGCTACGCAGCTTGGTTTAGCCCTGGCTCTTTCCCTCCAACTAATTAAAACTCCTCTCACCCACTATTCTTCACCTATCCAATCTACTATCACCCTTCGTGGGTACTTACCTGAGAGTCTTCGTTCGTTCGTTCGTTCCTGGGGCCAGTTGGTCCCGCCGATGAGGGGTATCCCCTCCCATGGGAGACATAGGTCTCTGACACTCCCACGCCAGGGAGCCGGAGCCGGGTCGCCATCTGGTAAAGACCCGGGCCGGGAGAATTCCCGGTGAATCAACACCTCCTCCACCTATTGTACTGTTCAAAATAGGTTTTGATATTTACCTGCAGAGGGTTTCGGGGGTCAACACTCCCGCGGCTCGTTCTGAGACCAGGCTCGTGGTGCATCAGTGTCTGGTCAACCAAGCTGTTACTGTTGGCCGCACGCAAACTAACGTACGAACCAGCAGTAACAGCCTGGTTGATCACACTCTGATCCACCACTAGGCCTGGTCTCAGACCGAGGTGCGGGGGCATTGACCCCTGAAACCCTCTCCAGGTTTACCTGGTCATCTTCAAGGCCCCTGGCTGCCTTCAAGGCCCCTGGCTGCCTTCAAGGCCCCTGGCTGCCTTCAAGGGTCAAAGGTGGGATCTTCGCACGCGGATATGAGAATTAGTCCGATTTTTTTATTTTTGGTGTACGTTTAGAAGCATATATGTAATGGAATGGGATACAGTTTCAATAACATCGGCCAACAAACAACAGAAAAAAAATAATAATATAATAATGACATATGGCAGCCTCCTCTTCTGGTCTGGCGGTACAAGCGGCGCTGCGGACACTCCCCACTCGTAGAATACGTCTAACCCGAGTTTTTTATGTTCGAAATTAAAAAAAATACGTTTGGAACGTTTGTGACACCAAAATATCAATCTTTTACATCCCCCTCCTTTTCACAAAATCAAAAACATTTGAGATATTCCAAGTGCCCCTTTATAATAAATTCAAACACACTTTGCTTTATATTGTCTGTGAAAACTATTTCAATGCAATCATTAATAATAGCACAGGATGAAGCAATAGGCCAAAATCCTATTTTCGAATTATTCGAGCAAACGCGGGGACCGCCTCATTACGTCAAGAAAAAAATTCTGCAAAAAATCTCGCTACTGAAATGTCTATAGGGATCCTCATAGGAATGGTAACTTTAGACTTGCAAAAGGCCTTCGATACTGTCAACCACAATATATTATGTAAGAAACTTCAAGCTATCGGCATAGGTTCCACAGACTGGTTTAAGTCCTATCTTAGCAATAGGAAACAAATTGTCAAAATCAACAAAACAGAATCAGAACCACTGCCACTGATTCCCAAGCTGTTTTTGGGTTATCTTGAGTAATTCTTGACCAGAGCTGAGAGGAAAACTTGCTTGCTGTCACTATGAGCACCATCCCTTCAAGAGCCCCATCCCTTCAAGAGCACCATTCCTTCAAGAACACCATCCCTTCAAGAGCACCATCCCTTCAAGAGCACCATCCCTTCAAGAGCACCATCCCTTCAAGAGCACCATCCCTTCAAGAGCACCATCCCTTCAAGAGCACCATCCCTTCAAGAGGGTAAGGCGGTGATAAGCTTGCTTGTTCCCCCTCTCCTCCCCTCCCCCCATCATCCCCCATCTTCACCCCACCTGAACACTTACACTACCTGGAGTCTACCTGGAGAGAATTCCAGGGGTCAACGCCCCCGCGGCCCGGTCCGTGACCAGGCCTCCTGTTGGACCAGAGCCTGATCAACCAGGCTGTTACTGCTGGCCGCACACAGTCCAACGTACGAACCACAGCCGGCTGGTCAGGTACCGACTTGAGGTGCCTGTCCAGTGCCTGCTTGAAGACAGCCAGGGGTTTGTTGGTAATCCCTCTGATGTATGCTGGGAGGCAGTTGAACAATCTTGGGCCCCTGACACTTATTGTGTTGTCCCTCAACGTGCTAGTGCCACCCCTGCTCTTCATTGGGGGGATGTTACATCGCCTGCCGAGTCTTTTGCTTTCGTAGGGAGTGATTTTTGTGTGCAAGTTTGGTACTAAGCCCTCGAGAATTTTCCATGTTTATATAATAATGTATCTCTCCCGCCTGCGTTCTAGAGAGTACAGGTTTAGGAACTTCAAGCGTTCCCAGTAGTTGAGGTGGTTTATCGCACTTATGCGTGCGGTGAAGGTTCTCTGCACATTTTCAAGGTCAGCAATTTCACCCGCCTTGAAAGGTGCCGTTAGTGTGCAGCAATATTCTAGCCTAGATAGAACAAGTGATCTGTAAAGTGTCAACATGGGCTTGGCATCTCTGGTTTTGAAGGTTCTCATTATCCATCCTGTCATTTTTCGAACAGATGCAATTGCTACTTTGTTATGGTCCTTGAAGGTGAGATCCTCTGACATGATCACTCCCAGGTCTTTGACATTAGTTTTTCGCTCTATTGTGTGGTTGGAATTAGTTTTGTACTCCGAAGAGATTTTAATTTCTTCACGTTTTCCGTATCTGAGTAATTGAAATTTCTCATCATTGAACTTCATATTGCTTTCTGCAGCCCATTTAAAGATTTGGTTTATGTCTGCTTGGAGTCTTGCAGTGTCTTCAACGGTGGACACTGTCATACAGATTCGGGTGTCATCTGCAAAGGAAGACACAGCACTGTGGCTTATATCCCTGTCAATGTCTGATATGAGGATGAGGAATAGGATGGGAGCAAGTACTGTGCCTTGTGGAACATAGCTTTTCACAGTAGCTGCCTCAGACTTTACTCTGTTAACTACTACTCTTTGTGTTCTACATGTTAGGAAATTATAGATCCATCTACTAACTTTTCCTGTTATTCCTTTATCACGCATTTTGTGTGCTATTACACCATGGTCACACTTGTCAAAGGCTTTTGCAAAATCTGTGTATATAACATCTGCATTCTGTTTATCGTCTAGAGCATCCAGGACCCTGTCATAGTGGTCCAGTAGTTGGGACAGACAGGAGTGGCCTGCTCTAAACCCATGCTGTCAAGGGTTGTGCAATTGATGGGTATCAAGATGGGTGGCGATCTTGCTTCTTAGAACCCTTTCAAAGATTTTTATGATATGGGACGTTAGCGCAATTGGTCTGTAGTTCTTTGCTATTGCTTTACTGCCCC
>WNWK01026478.1:0-27334 GCA_009830355.1 Cherax destructor | reverse complement strand
ATGCTGGGACTGGTAGCTGATGGTGGGACTGGTGGGTGATGCTGGGACTGGTGGGTGATGCTGGGACTGGTAGGTGATGGTGGGACTGGTGGGTGATGGTGGGACTGGTGGGTGATGCTGGGACTGGTGGGTGATGCTGGGACTGGTGGATGATGCTGGGATTCGTGGGTGATTCTAGTTATCCCTGTGTACTCACCTATATGTGGTTTCTCGGGTCGTGTCACAGCTCCTGGGATCGCCTTTTCGCTGGTCGCTAATTCCACACACTCCTTGCTCCAAGAGCCTTTTCGTACCTCTTAAAGCTATGTATGGATCCTGCCTCTACTGTGTGTGTACTCACTTATATGTGTTTGCAGGGGTCGAGTCACAGGTCTTGTGTGCGCCAACGTAATCGTTTTCTTGCCTGTAGTTTCATGGGTCGAGTCTTAGCTCCTGGCTCTACCACTCGCTACTTGAGCAGTGTACTCTCTCCTATTCTCGTTGGTCCTAAAATACATGTTCTTAGAGCTACGAATGAAACCTGCCTTTTCTTCTCCTTCTTCTAGTTCTTTTCACTTCTTCTCACCCTCAGGCTGAAGAAGTATTTCCTGACGTCCCAGTTACTCGTCTGTGTATTTATTTTCCAACTGTTTCCTTGTGTTTCCTTCCAACTGTTTCCTTGTGTTCCCTTCCAACTGTTTCCTTGTGTTTCCTTCCAACTGTTTCCTTGTGTTCCCTTCCAACTGTTTCCTCGTGTTCCCTTCTAACTGTTTCCTTGTGTTCCCTTCCAACTGTTTTCTCCTGTTCCCTTCCAACTGTTTCCTGGTGTTCCCTTCCAACTGTTTCCTCGTATTTCGTTCCAACTGTTTTCTCGTGTTCCCTTCCAACTGTTTCCTGGTGTTCCCTTCCAACTGCTTCCTTGTGTTCCCTTCTAACTGTTTCCTTGTGTTCCCTTCCAACTGTTTTCTCCTGTTCCCTTCCAACTGTTTCCTCGTGTTCCCTTCCAACTGTTTCCTCCTATTCCCTTCTAACTGTTTCATGGTGTTCCCTTCCAAATGTTTCCTGGTGTTCCCTTCTAACTGTTTCATGGTGTTCCCTTCCAACTGTTTCCTCCTATTCCCTTCTAACTGTTTCATGGTGTTCCCTTCCAACTGTTTCCTCCTATACCCTTCTAACTGTTTCATGGTGTTCCCTTCCAAATGTTTCCTGGTGTTCCCTTCTAACTGTTTCATGGTGTTCCCTTCCAAATGTTTCCTGGTGTTCCCTTCCAAATGTTTCCTGGTGTTCCATTCCAACTGTTTCCTGGTGTTCCCTTCTAACTGTTTCCTGGTGTTCCCTTCCAACTATTTCCTGGTGTTTCCTTCCAATTGTTTCCTGGTGTTCCCTTCCAACTATTTCCTGGTGTTCCCTTCTAACTGTTTCCTGGTGTTCCCTTCCAACTGTTTCCTGGTGTTCCCTTCTAACTGTTTCCTGGTGTTCCCTTCCAACTGTTTCCTCGTGTTCCCTTCCAACTTTTTTTTCCTGTTCCCTTCTAACTGTTTCCTCCTGTTCCTTCCAATTGTTTCCTGGTGTTCCCTTCCAAATGTTTCCTGGTGTTCCCTTCCAAATGTTTCCTGGTGTTCCCTTCCAAATGTTTACTGGTGTTCCCTTCCAAATGTTTCCTGGTGTTCCCTTCCAAATGTTTCCTGGTGTTCCCCTCCAAATGTTTCCTGGTGTTCCCTTCCAACTGTTTCCTGGTGTTCCCTTCCAAATGTTTTCTGGTGTTCCCTTCCAAATGTTTCCTGGTGTTCCCTTCCAAATGTTTCCTGGTGTTCCCTTCCAAATGTTTCCTGGTGTTCCCTTCCAACTGTTTCCTGGTGTTCCCTTCCAAATGTTTCCTGGTGGTCCCTTCCAAATGTTTCCTGGTTGTCCCTTCCAAATGTTTCCTGGTGTTCCCTTCCAACTGTTTTTTCCTGTTCGCTTCTAACTGTTTCCTCCTGTTCCCTTCCAATTGTTTCCTGGTGTTCCCTTCCAAATGTTTCCTGGTGTTCCCTTCCAAATGTTTTCTGGTGTTCCCTTCCAAATGTTTCCTGGTGTTCCTTCCAAATGTTTCCTGGTGTTCTCTTCCAAATGTTTCCTGGTGTTCCCTTCCAAATGTTTCCTGGTGTTCCCTTCCAAATGTTTCCTGGTGTTCCTTCCAAATGTTTCCTAGTGTTCCCTTCCAAATGTTTTCTGGTGTTCCCTTCCAACTGTTTCCTGGTGTTCCCTTCCAAATGTTTTCTGGTGTTCCCTTCCAAATGTTTCCTGGTGTTCCCTTCCAAATGTTTCCTGGTGTTCCCTTCCAAATGTTTCCTGGTGTTCCCTTCCAACTGTTTCCTGGTGTTCCCTTCCAAATGTTTTCTGGTGTTCCCTTCCAAATGTTTCCTGGTGTTCCCTTCCAAATGTTTCCTGGTGTTCCCTTCCAAATGTTTCCTGGTGTTCCCTTCCAACTGTTTCCTGGTGTTCCCTTCCAAATGTTTCCTGGTGGTCCCTTCCAAATGTTTCCTGGTGGTCCCTTCCAAATGTTTCCTGGTGTTCCCTTCCAACTGTTTCCTCGTGTTCCCTTCCAACTGTTTTTTCCTGTTCCCTTCTAACTGTTTCCTCCTGTTCCCTTCCAATTGTTTCCTGGTGTTCCCTTCCAAATGTTTCCTGGTGTTCCCTTCCAAATGTTTTCTGGTGTTCCCTTCCAAATGTTTCCTGGTGTTCCCTTCCAAATGTTTCCTGGTGTTCCCTTCCAAATGTTTCCTGGTGTTCCATTCCAACTGTTTCCTGGTGTTCCCTTCTAACTGTTTCCTGGTGTTCCCTTCCAACTATTTCCTGGTGTTTCCTTCCAATTGTTTCCTGGTGTTCCCTTCCAACTATTTCCTGGTGTTCCCTTCTAACTGTTTCCTGGTGTTCCCTTCCAACTGTTTCCTGGTGTTCCCTTCTAACTGTTTCCTGGTGTTCCCTTCCAACTGTTTCCTCGTGTTCCCTTCCAACTGTTTTCCTGTTCCCTTCTAACTGTTTCCTCCTGTTCCCTTCCAATTGTTTCCTGGTGTTCCCTTCCAAATGTTTCCTGGTGTTCCCTTCCAAATGTTTCCTGGTGTTCCCTTCCAAATGTTTTCTGGTGTTCCCTTCCAAATGTTTCCTGGTGTTCCCTTCCAAATGTTTCCTGGTGTTCCCCTCCAAATGTTTCCTGGTGTTCCCTTCCAACTGTTTCCTGGTGTTCCCTTCCAAATGTTTTCTGGTGTTCCCTTCCAAATGTTTCCTGGTGTTCCCTTCCAAATGTTTCCTGGTGTTCCCTTCCAAATGTTTCCTGGTGTTCCCTTCCAACTGTTTCCTGGTGTTCCCTTCCAAATGTTTCCTGGTGGTCCCTTCCAAATGTTTCCTGGTTGTCCCTTCCAAATGTTTCCTGGTGTTCCCTTCCAACTGTTTCCTCGTGTTTTCTTCCAACTGTTTTTTCCTGTTCGCTTCTAACTGTTTCCTCCTGTTCCCTTCCAATTGTTTCCTGGTGTTCCCTTCCAAATGTTTCCTGGTGTTCCCTTCCAAATGTTTTCTGGTGTTCCCTTCCAAATGTTTCCTGGTGTTCCCTTCCAAATGTTTCCTGGTGTTCTCTTCCAAATGTTTCCTGGTGTTCCCTTCCAAATGTTTCCTGGTGTTCCCTTCCAAATGTTTCCTGGTGTTCCCTTCCAAATGTTTCCTAGTGTTCCCTTCCAAATGTTTTCTGGTGTTCCCTTCCAACTGTTTCCTGGTGTTCCCTTCCAAATGTTTTCTGGTGTTCCCTTCCAAATGTTTCCTGGTGTTCCCTTCCAAATGTTTCCTGGTGTTCCCTTCCAAATGTTTCCTGGTGTTCCCTTCCAACTGTTTCCTGGTGTTCCCTTCCAAATGTTTCCTGGTGTTCCCTTCCAACTGTTTCCTGGTGTTCCCTTCCAACTGTTTCCTGGTGTTCCCTTCCAACTGTTTCCTCCTGTTCCCTTCCAATTGTTTCCTGGTGGTCCCTTCCAAATGTTTCCTGGTGGTCCCTTCCAAATGTTTCCTGGTGGTCCCTTCCAAATGTTTCCTGGTGTTCCCTTCCAACTGTTTCCTCGTGTTCCCTTCCAACTGTTTTTTCCTGTTCCCTTCTAACTGTTTCCTCCTGTTCCCTTCCAATTGTTTCCTGGTGTTCCCTTCCAAATGTTTCCTGGTGTTCCCTTCCAAATGTTTCCTGGTGTTCCCTTCCAAATGTTTTCTGGTGTTCCCTTCCAAATGTTTCCTGGTGTTCCCTTCCAAATGTTTCCTGGTGTTCCCTTCCAAATGTTTCCTGGTGTTCCCTTCCAACTGTTTCCTGGTGTTCCCTTCCAAATGTTTTCTGGTGTTCCCTTCCAAATGTTTCTTGGTGTTCCCTTCCAAATGTTTCCTGGTGTTCCCTTCCAAATGTTTCCTGGTGTTCCCTTCCAACTGTTTCCTGGTGTTCCCTTCCAAATGTTTCCTGGTGGTCCCTTCCAAATGTTTCCTGGTGGTCCCTTCCAAATGTTTCCTGGTGTTCCCTTCCAACTGTTTCCTCGTGTTCCCTTCCAACTGTTTTTTCCTGTTCCTTCTAACTGTTTCCTCCTGTTCCTTCCAATTGTTTCCTGGTGTTCCCTTCCAAATGTTTCCTGGTGTTCCCTTCCAAATGTTTTCTGGTGTTCCCTTCCAAATGTTTCCTGGTGTTCCCTTCCAAATGTTTCCTGGTGTTCCCTTCCAAATGTTTCCTGGTGTTCCCTTCCAACTGTTTCCTGGTGTTCCCTTCCAAATGTTTCCTGGTGTTCCCTTCCAACTGTTTCCTGGTGTTCCCTTCCAACTGTTTCCTGGTGTTCCCTTCCAACTGTTTCCTCGTGTTCCCTTCCAACTGTTTTTTCCTGTTCCCTTCTAACTGTTTCCTCCTGTTCCCTTCCAATTGTTTCCTGGTGTTCCCTTCCAAATGTTTCCTGGTGTTCCCTTCCAAATGTTTTCTGGTGTTCCCTTCCAAATGTTTCCTGGTGTTCCCTTCCAAATGTTTCCTGGTGTTCCCTTCCAAATGTTTCCTGGTGTTCCCTTCCAAATGTTTCCTGGTGTTCCCTTCCAAATGTTTCCTGGTGTTCCCTTCCAAATGTTTCCTGGTGTTCCCTTCCAACTGTTTCCTGGTGTTCCCTTCCAAATGTTTTCTGGTGTTCCCTTCCAAATGTTTCCTGGTGTTCCCTTCCAAATGTTTCCTCCTGTTCCCTTCCAATTGTTTCCTGGTGGTCCCTTCCAAATGTTTCCTGGTGTTCCCTTCCAAATGTTTCCTGGTGGTCCCTTCCAAATGTTTCCTGGTGGTCCCTTCCAAATGTTTCCTGGTGTTCCCTTCCAACTGTTTCCTGGTGTTCCCTTCCAAATGTTTCCTGGTGTTCCCTTCCAACTGTTTCCTGGTGTTCCCTTCCAACTGTTTCCTCGTGTTCCCTTCCAACTGTTTTTTCCTGTTCCCTTCTAACTGTTTCCTCCTGTTCCCTTCCAATTGTTTCCTGGTGGTCCCTTCCAAATGTTTCCTGGTGGTCCCTTCCAAATGTTTCCTGGTGGTCCCTTCCAAATGTTTCCTGGTGTTCCCTTCCAACTGTTTCCTGGTGTTCTTACTGTCTGTCTCCGACAGTCTGGTCGTGTCCACTCTCTCAAGTCCTCTGAGTATTTTCAATGTTATCATTTCTCCCTTGTTTCTCTATCCAATATTGTCAGGATTCAATTCCTGTAGCTTCTACTCGAGGCTTGAGTAAAAGGACACAAGAGCAACTAATGCGACATTTTATTGTGGCAACGTTTCGCTCTCCAGGAGCTTTGTCAAGCCGTTACCTTAATTGCACTTGTATCCTTTTATTTAACGTATTATCGTTAATTCTACCAACATTAATACTCGTAGCTTATTCGCCTTGGTTCTTGTACTATAATTGTTTACCTCAGAACTGTATGTGTGTCTTTTAATGCATTCCATCGGTCAGACACTCTGTAAGAAGAAAAATTTTTCTACTATCCTTTCCACTTTTACTTATTCCTCAGTCTGCATCGGTGGTATCTTGCTTTCCTTGTTGCATCTACTAAAATATTTGTTTTATCTACTCTTTCAATGTCCTTTCAAGACCGTAAATGTGGTTATCATGTCTCTTATTTTCCTGTTATCTTCCTTCTTGGTCATCTTTAATGTTTACAACCTTCCATCATAGTTCGTATTGCTCAACTCTGGCAACTATTTTGCATCTATTCTATGAACATGTTCTGACTTACGTGTGTTTCCAGGCGGCGTGGTCACCACACAACCGCTGCGTTTACCAACTTTGGTCAGACATAAGTTATAAAGAACTTTCTTAACATTTCATCATCCATATTTTCAAAGCTATTTTCTATGTTGTCAGTGTAGCAGATGAGTTTCTCACAATTTTATTTAAATTATCTTCCGGTGGCAAATTTTTTTTTTTTAATAATAACTCTCGTATCCTTTAGTCTTTCTTATACTTTCAGTATTTTATCACTGTCACTATTGCTCATGTCACCTGACTTCAGTTTCTCCTATTTCTATTATATGTCATATGTCTCAGTTATATTCCATCCATTTATCACTCTTGTAAGGATTTACAGTCATATTTATTATTTATTTAACGTAAGATTTTTGCATCGTCTTCAAACATATTCATATAATATTGTTATTCCATCAGGTAAATTGTTTATATTAATTAGAAATATTACTGAGGTAGGTACAGAACCTTGTGGCACTGGTCATGGATTGGGCCGCGGGGGCGTTGACCCCCGGAATACCCTCCAGGTAGACCCTCCAGGTAGACCCTTGTGACGTCCCCCATATCCATACATTTTTCCTCTTATAAACTGTTTACATTTTCCTCCTAAAGACTGGTTTATAATTGAGGTTTGGTGCTCCGTCATTCTCAGATTGTTGTTTAGCGTCTCTCCTCATCCTTGTATATTCGTTTCTGGCTCTTCTGCTCATTAATCTGTTTTACATATGTCTCTCGCTCATATGATTGTCTTTCTTGCTTCTCTGCATCGTCAATCAAGGACTCTATCTTTGCTGTTTTCCCTCTTCTGGTAGGAAGTTCTCTGCCTCCAGGAAATTTCCAGCCAGGTAGTCCACCATATCTGCTGACTTTTCTTCCAGTTCTCTTTCCCACTGCACTGCCTTCACGAATTTTCTTATCCTTTCAAAGTTTCCTTTTCTAAAGTCTGGTTTCTCGCTCCCTCCACCTACCAGTCCCCTCTCTCTACTTTAAATTTCTCAAGATAATTGAAGTTCCGTATGTGTGTGTGTGTGTGTTTGTGTGCGTGTGCTTGTGCGTGTCCGTGTACACGCACGTCTGTGTGTATATTAGGCTCTACCTTCGTGATGTCACCTTTTATCAATTAATTATATATACAAATGAAATATTGCATGTGCTTGTAATCCGTTCCATTGTTCTCGACTCTGAAATATATGTTTTATATCTTTGTAGCAATATTTCCTGTTTTCCTTGATGAACATTCTATGAATTATTCTTTGTCCATTCTCTCGTATCATTTTGGAACCATTCATATAGTTATCATGTTTCTACTGTTTCCGTATAGCCAGAGAGGGTGTCCATGTTGTTCCCTGATAGCCAGAGAGGGTGTCCATGTTGTTCCCGTATAGCCAGAAAGGGCGCCCATGTTGTTCACGTATAGCCAGAGAGGGCGCCCATGTTGTTCCCGTATAGCCAGAGAGGGTGTCCATGTTGTTCCCGTATAGCCAGAAAGGGTGTCCATGTTGTTCCCGTATAGCCAGAGAGGGCGTCCATGTTGTTCCCGTATAGCCAGAGAGGGTGTCCATGTTGTTCCTGTATAGCCAGAGAGGGTGTCCATGTTGTTCCTGTATAGCCAGAGAGGGCGTCCATGTTGTTCCTGTATAGCCAGAGAGGGTGTCCATGTTGTTCCCGTATAGCCAGAGAGGGTGTCCATGTTGTTCCCGTATAGCCAGAGAGGGTGTCCATGTTGTTCCCGTATAGCCAGAGGGGCGTCCATGTTGTTCCCTGTATAGCCAGAGAGGGTGTCCATGTTGTTCCCATAGCCAGAGAGGGCGTCCATATTGTTCCCGTATAGCCAGAGGGCGTCCATGTTGTTCCCGTATAGCCAGAAAGGGCGTCCATATTGTTCCCGTATAGCCAGAGAGGTGTCCATGTTGTTCCCGTATAGCCAGAGAGGGCGTCCATGTTGTTCCCGTATAGCCAGAAAGGGCGTCCATATTGTTCCCGTATAGCCAGAGAGGGTGTCCGTGTTGTTCCCGTATAGCCAGAGAGGGCGTCCATGTTGTTCCCGTATAGCCAGAGAGGGCGTCCATGTTGTTACCGTATAGCCAGAGAGGGTGTCCATGTTGTTCCCGTATAGCCAGAGAGGGCGTCCATGTTGTTCCCGTATAGCCAGAGAGGGTGTCCATGTTGTTCCCGTATAGCCAGAGAGGGGCGCCCATGTTGTTCCCGTATAGCCAGAGAGGGCGTCCATGTTGTTCCCGTATAGCCAGAGATGGCGTCCATGTTGTTCCCGTATAGCCAGAGAGGGCGTCCATGTTGTTCCCGTATAGCCAGAGAGGGCGTCCATGTTGTTCCCGTATAGCCAGAGAGGGCGTCCATGTTGTTCCCGTATAGCCAGAGAGGGTGTCCATGTTGTTCCCGTATAGCCAGAGAGGGCGTCCATGTTGTTCCCGTATAGCCAGAGAGGGTGTCCATGTTGTTCCCGTATAGCCAGAGAGGGCGTCCATGTTGTTCCCGTATAGCCAGAGAGGGCGTCCATGTTGTTCCCGTATAGCCAGAGAGAACATAAGAACACAAGAAAGGAGGAACACTGCAGAAGGCCTACTGGCCCATACAAGGCAGGTCCTTATCAAAACCACCACTACCTAAGAATTTATTCCCGTACTCACGACACCGATCAAACCCAGCCCCTCCCACTATATTTGTCCAATCTCTTTTAAAGCCACCCAAGGTCCTAGCCTTTATCACCCTACTCGGAAGATTGTTCCACGCATCTACAACTCTGTTCGAAAACCAGTACTTGCCTATGTCCTTTCTAAATCTAAATTTATCCAATTTAAATCCGTTATTTCTGGTTCTTACTTGGTTCGATATCCTCAGTATTTTATTAATATCTCCTTTGTTTATGCCCATCATCCACTTGTACACCTCGATGATATCTCCCCTCATTCTACGTCTCTCCAGAGAGTGGAGATTCAACGCTCTAAGTCTATCTTTATACGGGAGATTTCTTATACTATAAATCATTTTAGTCATTCTTCTTTGTATGTTCTCCAATGAATCTATATCCATCCTGTAGTAAGGAGACCAAAACTGAGCTGCATAATCCAAATGAGGTCTCACTAGTGATATGTAGAGCTGTAAAATAACTTTTGGACTTCTGTTGCTTATACTTCTTGAAATAAATCCTAGTAATCTGTTAGCCTTATTGCGCACACTTAGGCACTGTTGTCTTGGCTTTAGATTCCTGCTTACCATGACTCCCAACTCTTTTCACATTCTGTATGATCAAGCTCTACTTCACCTAGTTTATAAATTCGAGGGATATTTCGTTACCAAGGACTAGTACGTTACACTTGTCCACATTGAACTTCATCTGCCACTTTTCAGACCAAGACATTAATTTGTCCAAATCCTCCTGGAGTTCACTGGTATCCTCCTCAGAATGAATCATACGGCCTATTTTTGTATCATCAGCAAATTTACTCGTGTCACTTGCAATTCCTTCATCAAGGTCATTTATGTAAATTATGAACAACAACGGGCCCAAAACTGATTCTTGTGGAACGCCACTAGTGACTAATCCCCATTCAGATTTGACCCCATTAATGGAAACTCTCTGCTTTCTATTGGTAAGCCATGCCTCTATCCATGCTAGAACTTTACCTCCTATACCATGAGCTGCCACCTTTCTTAAGAGTCTCTTGTGAGGTACTCTATCAAAGGCCTTACTGAAATCCAAGTAAACTATATCATATTCTTTATCACTGTCTACTGCCTCAAATGTTTTATTGAAAAACGTCAGTAAATTTGTCAGGCAGGAACGACCTCTCGTGAAACCATGCTGAGATTCATTAATCAAAATATGTTCTTGAAGGTGACTTCTAATAATCTCAGCTATAATTGATTCTAATAATTTGCCTACTATAGATGTGAGGCTTATTGGACGGTAATTTGATGGAATTTACTTATCCCCTGATTTGAATATAGGAACTACATTAGCTATCTTCCACATCTCTGGCACAACACCAGTTAGGATGGACGTAATAAACACATTCGTTAATGGCTGACTAAGTTCCATTTTCTTCTTTAAGTACTCTGGAAAACAACTCGTCGGGTCCCGGGGACTTATTTTGCTTCAGTTTATCTATCTGTTTGATAACCATGTCCCTCGTGACAGTAATATTAGTTAACTTGAATTCTTCAGGAACTGAATAATTGTTAATTTCTGGAATCTCATTTACGTCTTTTTGTGTAAAGACTGACAAAAATAGTCATTAAATAGAGAACACATTTCCAGTTCGTTATCCGTCAGCTGTCCATTCCCAATTTTCAGAGGTCCTACCTTTTCCTCACCTTCGTCCTATACACTTGAAAGAACCCTTTTGGATTAGTGTTTGATTCATTAGCAACCTTAATCTCATAGTCACGTTTAGCCTTTCTAATCCCCTTTTTACTTCTCTTTTTCAACTGAACATATTGGTCAATAAGGTTACCATCTCCTCTTTTGATGCGGCTATAAATTCTCTTTCTCCCCTAATAGATGTTTTAGCCTCCTGTTAATCCATTTGGGATCGTTATTATTTGACCTAAATTCTCTCTGGGGAATAAATATAATCTGTGACGTTGTACATTATTAAGAAAAAATCATAAACGCAGATCCCATCGTAATCGTTAGCTAGATTACCCCAGTCGAGATTAGACAGGTGTTTCTAAGTCCAATATAGTCGGCAGAACGAAAATCAGGAACTTTTACCGTATTATCCCTATTCTCGTACTCCCAGGTAATATTAAAAGTAATGGATTTGTGATCACTTGCGCCAAGCTCTTCATTGATCTCCAGATTATTTACAAGGGTTTCTTTATTTGACAAGACTAGGTCGAGCAAATTATTACCTCTGGTAGGCTCCGTCACACCACTGCTTCAGAAAACAGTCCTGAACTACTTCCATAAAGTCACTGGACTCCAGATTACCGGTCAAAGAAGTCCAGTCAATTTGACTGGACTAAGAGGGCGCCCATGTTGTTCCCGTATAGCCAGAAGGGCGTCCATGTTGTTCCAGCTTGTCACTGTAATTCGTGTTTGTTCACGTCTTGGTTTAGAAAAACCGATCATGTTGAAGAATGATACTTGTATAACATTTGTGAATCTTTATTGAGGAAACGTTTGGCTGGCGAAACGTTCCCTCAGTGAAGATTCCCAAACGTTGCACAAATGTTTCATTCTACTACAGTATAGTACTGCTGGAAGCTTGTTTATATTTTGTCCATCCATTATATTTCGAAGCTGTTTCATATTTTGCCATGGTACATTATTAATTTTCATTATTAATTTCTACGTGATTTTCAGGTGAGTTATTTCTTTTATAATTCTTAAAGCCATCTATCTTCTTGCATGTTGTCAACACAATTCATATAGTCTTCCGGGATCGATTCCCGGCGAGGGTAGAAACATTGAGCATGTTTCACACCGGTTGTCTATGTTCCCCATCAGTAAAGTAAGTACACTGGGTGTTGGTCGATTGGTGTGGGTCGCATCCTGGGACAAAATTGACCTAATTTTTCCGAAATGCTCTGCATAACAAGCGGCTTTCTATATGGTAGTATGTCATTGATGTCAGCTAGGCCTGTATACCTTGTACATGTACTTGTAGAAATAAAGATATTATATTTTTATTATTATATTATTATAGTGGCAATTCAAAGACCATTTAGCAGGAAGAATCAATATTTTACGAGGTTTCGCCCTTATTGGGGTTTTTTTGTACTGGGTTAAGTTCCACTACGGGTGATTAGGGCCCCATTGTGGGTGAAACGTCAAGAAAAGAAGCAATTCTCTGTTTTGTGTCTTTGATTTATCAAGTGTCTGCGTACACCCTCACCTGCCTGTGTTCACGCTTCTTGTTGTCGCTTTCTATCAGCTTTATTGCATGCCTCGTGATTACTGTATATTCAACTCCCTTTTTTGTCTCTCCAGTTGTTCAATCGTCTTGTAGGGATTTAATAATTTTTATTTCTTACTTTGCACATGATCTCTGAATCATCTGCAAACATGTTCATACAGATTTTTGTATTCATTCTAGCAAGAATTTTCTTCCTAGTGAATTTTTTCCTTTTATATTTGTTCGCCTTTTTCCTCTCGGTAAAATCTCTCAACTACTACTATAAAAAAAAATCCCTACAGTCTTATGATGTGTAGTGTCCAAATTAGTCTTTCGCGTCGAATTACAGCGTAATTGATCTGATAGGTGGAAATATACAGAACTCTCTACATCTTGTTTTCTGCTAATTTGCAATATTTCCTCGCCAAGTATATAATACACTTTCCACAATGACTTTTTTTCGTCAATTGCACAACTGTAAGGAAAGTGTATGTACACTTCAAGAGGACACCTGTCATCTTCTTCAAAATAACGGCAGCATTTGCGTCATTTTGTCTGTTGATTTACTTTATTTTAGTTGGAATATGTCTGTGAGCCGAAAAGGGGATTAAATTACATATAAAGCCTCATATTACTGAAAACGTTTCTTTTACTTTACCGTATTTTCCGTCATATAAGGCGCATGCTCATATGAGACAAATAGACTATGTTTCCCAGCAGTTGTAACGTAACGTTAGTAAACAACTGCTGAAGTGTAACGAAGAGGCTACCCCTGACCCTGACCCCTGACACTGTCCTGACCCTGACCTTGAGCATATAAGGCGCAGCCTGATTTTCCAAGACTTTTGTCGGAAAAGTGCGCCTTATATCCCGGAAAATACGGTAATTACCGTCTTGTATTGACATTCACTTTCCATAATAACTTTTCTTTTAAAAATCACGGTATTATATCTGGTCTCTTCTTTTCTTGACGAAAATCAATAGTAACTTCATTGCCTCTGTATTTATTTCCGGATTCCCATGCACTATTTTAAATCATGGTTGTTTCTCAACTGGCCTTATTGTCTTCCTCGACTAAATCCAGTTGTAACTTCTCACTTTATAGACATTTCAGTGTCTTACATTTCAGTGAGGAATCTGGGATTTACCTTCCGTTGAAATTATCCTGGTCTTGAAGTGTCGTATCTACCATCTCACACATTTACTGTCTCAGACTTCTTCTCTTAAGGGACTGTATCGTAATTCTTTATTCCTTTTTTTTATTTTTTCGTTTAATATTATTTTTGCATACCTAAACAGAAGAATTAATTTCTTGTTGATATCTACTATCAATTTAACAAAGTTTCTTTCCTCCTTTGATTTGTATACTAGTTCTAGCTTGACTTGCTTCTTCTAGTGGTTCAGTACAATATCTTCTATTATTATTTTTGTACTGTTTACTTACCGTTTCCACTTCACATGTAATTCACTTTATTTAATAATTGATAATCTCGATAATAAAGTTTTTTTGCCCATTTATGGTTTCTTTTCATCAATAATGTTCATAGTACATTATGAATCCCTCTTTTACCATGCCACAATCTTCTCTCATACATTGTTTAAATCTTGATTCTAAAATGCGTTGCTGAGTTTTCTCATTACTGTTACTGTTCTTATTAATCTATTTTTCAACTCTGCAACTTCTCTATGAGGATTAATTTCCATTAAATACTTGTTCATTAGAGTGATTCCTCAGATTAGTTTTACCTAGACCTACCGTACTCTATGTACTCTTTGATTAACTCGTTTATGTATATAATTGGATCTATTAGCTTAGTGTCTCGGTAGTTTCATTCACTTATTCGTCTGTGTTTTATTTTTTTCCCAAGTTCTTTGAGCTGATAAATATTTTCATGAGTAGTTTTACGCCCAGTTGTGTCGGAAAATTTTCCATTTGTTTATTCTGTTTCTGTTCCTCTGTGTATTTATTTTCCCTCTCTTCATTCGAGAGATCATGTTTAATGTTTTTTCAGTCTCCTTATTTCTTTGCCTTGATTACTACAGTTTAAAATATGCATGGTTTAATCATGCTGAATTATAGATTTTCTTCTCAACTCGTTCAGTTTTAGATATGGTTTTTCTCTCAGTACATCAAAAACAATTACCACAGACCAACACGCCAAGCAACACCATAGACCAAATACCACAGACCATCACCACATACCATCACATTACAGACCAACACACCAAACATTACAGACCAACACCACAGACCAGTACCAGAGACCAACACCACAAGGAGATATTCCAACACCTTTTCATTAGTAACACTGCTTCTCTCCCTCCTTTACATAAATTAATGATCAACAAAGGTTGTTATTTATGCAGAATGTAGAGCGGTGGGCGTGACGGTGGAGCATAGAGAGAGGTTTATGCAAATTATAGTTTGAACAGCGTGTTGGGGGAGTTTACATTGCAGCATCCCTCTAGTCTCTTGCCCCGCTAGAATCTTACACTCTCGAGGAGGTTTAGCGGTGAGGGGGAGACAAGGAGAAGGGGAAGCGAATGGAGGAAGCATGAGAACGAAGGTCTGAAGGCGAGGCAAGGAAGGGTGGAGCTAGAAGGATCACTGGGGAAGGGTAGGAGATGCAGAAACTGGCCCTCTCTTTCTGACAGATTTAGAGTACGAAAGAAGTGTTACACTTGGCGACACCAATAATTTCTTTTCTGTGATGTTAGAGGTCCAGTCATCCTGTTGACTGTGATGTTAGAGGTCACAGTCATCCTGTTGACTGTGATGTTAGAGGTCACAGTCATCCTGTTGACTGTGATGTTAGAGGTCACAGTCATCCTGTTGACTGTGATGTTAGAGGTAACAGTCATCCTGTTGACTGTGATGTTAGAGGTCACAGTCATCCTGTTGACTGTGATGTTAGAGGTAACATTCATCCTGTTGACTGTGATGTTAGAGGTCACAGTCATCCTGTTTTCTGGATGTTAGAGGTCACAGGATCCTGTTGACTGGTCATCTGCCTCAAATATCGACCCTTCTTTAGCTTTCACAGATTGGTCTTGTTGAGATGGAAGAGGGAGGCAAGATAAGAGGGGGAAGGGGGAGGAGGAGAAGGTAGTTCAAGGAAGAAGGGAAGTGGTGCAAGGAAAGAGGACAGGAGAACGGGAAAGGATGACACACACAAACAACCCGCACATAAAAAGAAGCCCAGAACGATGTTTTGGTCGACTTGGACCATTTACAAGTCTTGTAAATGGTCCAGGTCGGACGAAAAAGTCGTCCGGCCTTTTTCTCCTATGTGAGGGTTGTTTGTGTGTTGTTCCATCACGGTGTTGGCCTTTGTTCTCTGTGGAAGGGAGGGTGAAGAGGAGAGGGGGAAGATGGAAGGGAGGTGAAAGGAACAGACACAAACCATCATCATTACTCACCCATAGATTCAGATAACTGGAAAATTTCAAGGGGGAAAAAAACCCGAAAAAAAAGCCCTTTTTTTTTCCGTTAAGCGGAGAGACTTTTTAGGCAGTCATTGTCCAACAACTGACCGGGGGGGCTGGGACGGGGGGGTGCTGGGGGCTGGGCGGGGGTGCTGGGAGCTGGGCGGGGGGCTGGGAGCTGGGCTGGGGTGCTGGGGCTGGGCGGGGGTGCTGGGAGCTGGGCGGGGGGCTGGGCTGGGGTGCTGGGAGCTGGGCTGGGGGTGGGAGCTGCGCGGGGGGCTGGGAGCTGGGCAGGGGGGCTAGGAGCTGGGCGGGGGGCGGGGGCTGGGCTGGGGTGCTGGGGCTGGGCAGGGGGCTGGGAGCGGGCGGGGGGCTGGGAGCTGGGCGGGGGGGCTAGGAGCTGGGGGGGGGTGCTGGGAGCTGGGTGGGGCTGGGGGCTGGGCGGGGGGCTGGGAGCGGGCGGGGGGGGCTGGGAGCTGGGCGGGGGGGCTGGGGGCTGGGCGGGGGGGGAGCATGGTGAGGGCTCTTGGGGCTGGGAGCATGAGGAGGGGTTGGAGCTTGGTGAAAATGAGCAGGGGAATGAACCCATTGTGACTTTGGTAAATCAGGAGGATGAGGGTGAGGGGGGGGAGGGTGCATGGTAAGATGGGGGTGAGGGTGGATGGAACGTGGGAGGGGGGGTGGGGGGTTGGGATAGGAGGTTTAATAGCAACATCAAACAATTCCAAAAAATGTTGCAAGTCACGAACCTGTAAATGTTCCAAACCCCGTGGTCTTTTGTCTGTGTTCCGACATCGGTGTTGTATGTGTCTGTGTCTTCCAGACATCGGTGTTGCTTATGTTTGTCTTCGACACCAGGATTTTCTGTGTCTTCCGACACCAGTGTTGCTTTTTCTGTGTCTTCCAGGCACCAGTGATGCTTTGTCTGTTTGGGTCCTTCGGGCACTAGTGGTGCTTTTCTTGTCTTCCAGGCACCAGTGGTGCTTGTGTCTGTGTCTTCCAGGCACCAGTGGTGCTTGTGTCTGTGCTTCCAGGCACCAGTGGTGCTTTGTCTGTATGGATCCTTCGGGCACCAGGGGGCTTTTTCGGCTTCCAGACACCATTTTTTTCTTTGTCTGTGTCTTCCAGGCACCAGTGGTGCTTGTGTCTGTATGTGATCTTCCCGAGAGATTAGACGTGCAGGTGCACCCCTGTCAATTATAGAGTAAAATAGCAAGATATATTAATGTCAGTTAAAGTCATTTTTTTTGTCTTCCATTTCTGAATGGCCTTAGTATTTCTAGTGATGCAAATTAAAGACAGGATGCTACCTGTTAGCTTCAGTTTGTGTTCGGGCAAAATTGTTAATTTGCTAAATTAATTAAAAAAAAAGACGGGTCGCGATAACTGGGGAATGCCTCTTCGTCGGTTTCAAATTTCCCCGGGTAGTTGTTTTTTGAAAATAAGGTTTATGTTGATGTTTTTGCATAAGTCCCAGTTTGCCAATTTTAATAAATAGTGATATATGATTTTTTCCTTTTAATAATTAAATGTTGTCTGATCAGTTCATCATGTTAATACGTTAACATAAACATGTTAAATCTATAGAGGGGTCCACACAACTTTTTAATGTGTGGGAGAAAATTTGATTTTTTTTTTAAATTTTGGATTGAAATTTTCGCCTAGTCAAAGTTACTAATGAAGGTTTTGGGTTAATAACAGTCAAGTGTTCTAATGAAGGTTGGTTGAATAACAGTCAATGTTACAAGGAAGGTTGGTTGAAAACAGTCAAGTGTTACTAATTGAAGGTTAGTTGAATAACAGTCAATTTACAAGGGGAAGGTTGGTTAATAAAGTCAAGTGTTACTAAGGGGTTATTGAATAACAGACGAGGGGTTCTAAGTGAAGGTTGGTTTTAAAAACAGTCAAGTGTTACTAAGTGAAGGTTGGTTGAATAAACGGTTACTAATGAAGGTTGGTCGAATAACAGCAAGTGTTACTAATGAAGGTTTTGGGTTAATAACAGTCAAGTGTTACTAATGAAGGTTTTTGAATAAATAAGTGTTACTAATGAAGGTTGGTTTTAAAAACAGACAAGTGTTACTAATGAAGGTTTTGAATAACAAGAGTGTTACTAAGTGAAGGTTGGTTGAATAAAACAAGTGTTACTAAGTGAAGGTTGGGGTTAATAACAGTCAAGTGTTACTAAGTGAAGGGGGTTAATAAAGTCAAGTGTTACTAATGAAGGTTGGTTTTAAAAACAGTCAAGTGTTACTAAGTGAAGGTTTTGAATAACAGACAAGAGTTACTAAGTGAAGGTTGGTTGAATAACAGACAAGTGTTACTAAGTGAAGGGGTTTTAAAAACAGTCAATGTTACTAATGAAGGTTGTTTGAATAAAGACGAGTGTTACTAAGTGAAGGTTGGTTGAATAACAGTCAAGTGTTACTAAGTGAAGGTTTTGAATAACAGTCAGGTGTTACTAAGTGAAGGTTAGGAATAACAGTCAAGTGTTACTAAGTGAAGGTTGGTTGAATAACAGTCAAAAGGTTTAAGTGAAGGTTGGGGTTAATAACAGACGAGGTTACTATGAAGGTTGGTTTTAAAAACAGACAAGTGTTACTAAGGAAGGTTGGTTGAATAACAGTCAATGTTACTAAGTGAAGGTTGGTTGAATAACAGTCAAGTGTTACTTGAAGGTTGGTTTTAAAAACAGACGATGTTACTAAGTGAAGGGGTGTTGAATAACAGTCAAGTGTTACTAATGAAGGTTTTGGGTTTAATAACAGTCAAGGTTACTAAGGGGAAGGTTGGTTTTAAAAAATCAAGTGTTACTATGAAGGTTGGTTGAATAACAGACAGTGTTACTAAGTGAATGTTGGTTGAATAACAGTCAAGTGTTACTAAGAAGGTTGGTTGAATAACAGTCAAGTGTTCTAATGAAGGTTGGTTGAATAAAGTCAAGTGTTATGGGGAAGGTTGGTTGAATAAAAAACGAGTGTTACTAAGTGAAGGTTGGTTGAATAACAGTCAAGTGTTCTAATGAAGGGGTTAATAGAGTCAAAGTTACTAAGAAGGTTTTGGGTTAATACAGTCAAGTGTTACTAATGAAGGTTGGTTGAATAACAGTCAAGTGTTATAATGAAGGGGTTAATAAAGTCAAGTGTTACTAAGTGAAGGTTGGTTGAATAAAGACGAGTGCGGGGGACTCTGCTTACTTTATAAAGATTCCCAAATTGATTTCCATACAATATTTTTAAATCTCTTTTTTTCCAACTTCAAAAAAAAAACTCTCGAACTTTTTAGAAGGTTGACATTGTTAATGAAGTGTGTAGTGAATTGAATAAAAAGGTGTAATGAAGTGTGTAATGAAGGGGTAGTGAAGTGTAGTGAAGTGTGAAAGAAGTGTGTAATGAAGTGTGTAATGAATTTGGGGAAGTGTGAGTGAAGTGTGTAGTGAAGTGTGTAGTGAAGTGTGTAGTGAAGTGTGTAGTGAAGTGTGTAGTGAAGTGTGTGTGAAGTGTGTAGTGAAGTTTTGGGGGAAGTGTGTAGTGAAGTTTTAATGAAGTGTGTGTGAAATGTAAAGGTGTAGTGAAGTGTGTAATGAAGTGTGTAGTGAAGTGTGTAGTGAAGTTTTAGTGAAGTTTTAGTGAAGTGTGTAGTGAAGTGTGTGGAAGTGTGTAATGAAGTGTGTAGTAAGTGTAATGAAGTTTTAGTGAAGTGTGTAGTGAAGTGTGTAGTGAAGTTTTAATGAAGTGTGTAGTGAAGTGTGTGGGAAGAGGAATTTAAAATGTGTAGTGAAGTGTAGAAGTGTGTAAAGTGTGTAGTGAAGTTTTGGGGAGATTTTTTTTGTACTTTTAATCAATCAAAAAATTTAAAAAAAAAAAATATTTACATGAAATAACGGGAGAATGTCTCCTCGAGGATTGTCCCTTTGCTGCTGGTGAGGGGCTCTGATCCAAGGAAATTGACTCATCCTCCTCTTGAATCGAATTTAATGCCCCCATTCCAAACCCCTATAGGACACCTACGGGTTTAGTCCTTTCCCCCCGAGAAAAAAAAGAATTGTGAGCGGCATCAATGTACAACAGCTGATACATCTGAAGAAATGTCTGAAAACGTTCTCAGGTTTAGGCTTTGTAGGCTCATTCTCTCTTAATTGTGAACTGTAGAAGGCCTCTTCTTGGTCGCCTTCTTTACTGTTGATGTTTCTTTAAAGGACGTTTCTTGTATTTTAGGTTGTATAAGTTTTAATGTATCACTTTTATTACACAGATAAGTTTTTGTGAAATACCGGGAGAAGTCTCTCCATGTTTGTGCTCGTTGTGACACCTCAAGAACAAAAAAAAATTGAATGTTGTGTACCTAAGTCCTAAATGACAGTTACCTTGCTTACTTCCCTTGGGCCCCTCAAAAAACTATACACATGTATAAAAATTATGGGACTTTTCTCGAGGACGCTACACTTTTTTTTACAATGTGGACTGTATGGGGTTTTTAAGACCTGACTGTTAGAAATGGTTAATGGAAATATTTTTACAGAGACTAAGGAAGGTTTTCCCTAACCATATCATTAAAACAATAAATTTTATACACATTAACTTACCATTTGTCATAGGAAGACAGCTAGAATTTTCCGATGGCCAAAGTACAAACATGTACATTATGGGTAAGCGTCACTTACCTGAGGGTGCTTCTCGGAGAATTGGTGTTCTCATTTTTCCATCCTCGTTGCCGAATTGTAAGGGTTTTCCAAACTATTTATCATAATTCTTTAGCAGGAACGTGTGAATTTCTAAATTAAAGATTGAGGCTGATATACACCAGCGACCTTCGAGAAAACCTGATTACATTGCACAGTTCAGTAAAGTTTTAACATTAAATTCATTATGGGTCTCTCTGCAGCGTCACCCCCCCGGTCTGCCCCCCCTTCATTTAAAATTTCAAAGGGGCAAACAGCATCACATTTTTAAAACACAATTATTATATTATTCATTTATATGTTCTAATTTAGGAAAATTAGTAAATAATTTTCACAAGATTAAAACATCTCATTGGTCAAAGAGAGGCATATATGAAGGGAAACAAAAGAGGAGAGGGACAGTTAAAAACGTATATTTAGTTAAAGAGAGAAATAAAAGGAAAAAACAAAGCAAAAAGAGATTATGAGGTTAAAATTGCAAAAGGATTCTTCAGGGATAGAAGTAAGATTAGGGACAAGATAGGGCCCCCTAAAAGTTACTAGGGGGCAGCTCGCCGACAGTGATAAGGAAATGTGTAGAATTTTTAAAACTTACTTTCCCCTCAATTTTTTCACAGGAAAAAACTTGGGGTATTCCAGAAATAAATTATGTACAACAGGACGATAATAAACTATGCACGATTAGGGTCACAAGTGATATGGTCCTTAGACATATAGATAAATTAAAGCCAACAAACCCCCGGCCCTGATGAACTGCACGCAAGGGTTCTAAAGGAATGAAAAAGGAGCTTAACAAACCTTGGCTAATCTTTTCAACATCACTACCAACTGGCATAGTGCGATAAGTGAAAATGGCAAATTTATACCTACTTTCAAAGCAGGTAACAGGTCCAGCTTCGAACAAAACCATTAACCTAACCTCCATAGTAGAAAATTTTTGGAATCAAATTTCCCAGACAATTCGTAGCCACTTGAAAAAATAAATTGATCAATGAATCTCAGCACGGGTTTTTAAAAAAGGGGGTTCCTGCCTTAGAATTTATTAACTTTTTTTTACTAAGGTATTTGGGAGGTGATCATGGTAATGAATATGATATTTGTATATGGACTTCAGTAAGGCTTTTGATAGAGCCCAATCAGAGATTATTGAGGAAAAATTTAAAGGGACACTAGGAGGAGAATTTTTTCCTGGGTAGAGGATGTGAAAAAAGGCACAAGGAGTTTTGGGAGAAATCAGAGTGGGGAAGGTCCAGCGGGTTCCACAGGGATCAGTGTTCGGCCCCTTGTTGTTCACAATCTACATAAACATAAAACAAAAAATGGAGGAACACTGAAGAAGGCCTACTGGCCCATAAGGCAGGTCCTTATCAAAACCACCACTACCAAGAATTTACCGTACTCACGACACTAATCAAACCCAGCCCCTCCCATATAAGTCCAATCTTTTTAAAACCACCCAAGGTCCTAGCCTCTATCACCCTACTGAAAATTGTTGATGAGGGAATGAATAGCGACATAAGCAATTTCCCCCGGGGGATGACACTAAAATGGGCCGTCGAATTCATTCTGACGAGGACATTAGACCTCCAGGAAGATTTAAATAGACTGATGCAGTGGTCGGAGAAGTGACAGATGAAAAACAAACAGTAGACAAGAAAATAACCATCCCACTTTTAAAAAAAAAATAATGTAGATCTTAATATTACTGATTGCGAAAAGGATTTAGGAGTTCTGGTTAGCAGAAATTTAAAACCAAGACAACAGTGCTTAAGTGTTCGCAAAAAAGCGAACAGAACCCCTTGGGGTTATATCAAGAAGCATAAATTATAGGAGTCCTCGGGTTGTTGGTAAAGGAAAAAGAAAATAAGGGACTTTTGGGGGAATTTGTTTCTCCGGGAGCTTTCTAAAACCGGCTTGAGAAAGCTCCTGGGGGGAAACGTTCCCCAAAAAAAGTCACATTAGTTGCTTTTGTGTCCTTTTTAACATATTGTGGGGAATTTACCAATATTATTACAGTCCTCGGGTTGTTCTTCAATTTTATATATCCTTGGTTACCATTTAGATTATGCTGCACAGTTTTTCCCCGTATTACAGAATGGATATAAATGCTCTGGAAAACGTACAAAGGAGGATGAAAAAATTGGGATTCCAGGTATCGGAAATCTTCGCTAAGGATAGATGAGGGCCCGGGAATCTGCATTTCCCCTAGAAAGGCGTAGAATTGGGGAGGAGGGGGGATATGACTGAGGTGTATAAATGGAAAACAGGAATAAATAAAGGGAATGTAAATAGCGTTAAAAAATGAGCCAAGACAGGACTCGCAGCGGGGGTTTTTTAATTGGAAAAATTCAGATTCAGGAAAGAAAAGTAAAGCACTGATTTGGTAACGAGTTGTGAATTAGGGGAACAAACCCCCGAGTACCTCACAGACAAAACGAAAAATTTTTAAAAAAATAGGTTAGATAAATACATGGGGGGTGGGGTGGTGTGAGTTAGACCGGGCAGTTTGTGCTCTGGTCATTCCCCCCTTTCCCTTTAATGAATGTGACCTGACCTGATAGGTTGGGTCATTGGTTTTAAACTGGTAGGAGACTTGGACCTGCCCCGGGGGAAGTAGGTTTTCTGCAGTTTTCCCTTTTTTTTTTTGTTTTTTCTTTTGGGCGCTGAATCCCCCCCATTGCCCTTTTGGGGCTGTATGATCCCCGGTTTAGCGTTTCCCCCCACCTGAAATACAGTAATAATTATCTTTTTAAAACCCGAGGCTGTTTACTCTGATGCCAAGTAATTTTAAATGGGTGTTCCCCTCCCTCCACATTGTTTGTCTGATTTTTTTTTGTTATCTGGGAATTTTCTGAAAAGTTTTTTTAATTGCATTCGTGCATGCACGTATGAATGATATGCATGCATGAACATAGGTCAGCATGTGTATGTTTGGCCTGAAATTTACTTTTTTTGGGGTGTGAACAGAGTTAAAGCATAATAAAAAAGAACATAAGAAAGGAGGAACACTGCAGCAGGCCCGGGCCCCCTACTAGGCAGGTCCTTCACATTCCATCCCACTAACAGAATTTTGTTCTCCCCTTTTTTAATGCTACCCAAGAAATAAGCTTTTAATTTTTTTTTCCATGTCCCAAATTACTCAAATCCAACCCCCCTCCCATGAATTTACCCCAAACCTTTTAAAAATACCCAAGGTCCTAGCTTCAATAACCCTACTAGGGACTGTTCCACTCATCAACTCCCCTTTTTTCCCAAAAATACTTTCCCCATATCCTTTCTAAATTTGACAGTTCAATGGGTACTTTGGGGAAGGGGCTTGGACCAGTGTCAGCTTCCCGTAGCGGTAGTTTGTGCACCAGTGTTTTGGGCTAGCATGGTTAGGGGTTAATGAAGCAGGATGAGTCCTTGGGGCCCCAATACGGTCGATTTTGATCGTGGGGTGAAGGTTGTTCGTTTGTGGGGATAGTGGAGGGACATACGCCCTTTTGGGGAGTTTGGGTCCTAATCAACGGGGGATTTTTTGGGGATTATTATGGGACTGACCCCATTGGCCATAAAGGTCATTGAAAATGGAGGAACAGAGTTTAATATTGTTTCCTGCAATCTCCTTGGCCAACATGAATAAAGTGTCCCTTCCTTACAAGTTCCTCAGAGGACCCGGGAGACACAGGGGTGATGATGACTCTTGAACTTGCGGTATTGGGGATTGTGGCGCTGCAGGAGGGGCAAAGTCAAACTTTGGGAACTGGTAGAGGTGGCGGAGGAGTCCCCCAGATCCAGGAGAAAAAAAAACGAAGCCTGAGAAATGTTGGAGGTGCTTGAAAGTAGGTTTCGTAGGGTTGCCTGTTTCTTTGCCTCTAGAATTTTCTGAATTGCATTTTTCCTAGCAGAACAGTTTGGGGAAACAGGGGATTTTTCCCCGGAAAAACACATTTGGGGGTTTGGGTTTCGATTATTACAACTGAAAAAAGCCCAAGGCATATACTGCAAAGTGGTGTTTTCTCCCACATTTATTTGAGGTTTTCCCAAACATAACATTTAAAACACTGCATGACATGGACATACCTCTCTGGAGATTTGATCAGGTACATCGGGTGCCAAAGCATGTGAAGCCATGTTGCAATAGGCCTTGGAAAAGTTTGGGAAATTTTTATGGTAATGGGGGTCTTAGAAAATTTATCCCCTTAACCCCTAAAAATTAAATTCCCCTGATTAAGTTCTTTAATAAGTTTTTCCCCGGAGCAGTCCCCATAAAATTATTTATACGTGCCACAAAGACAGTTCTTAGCTTGATAACTGTCAGGAGGAAAGGGGGGAAACCCCCGATTGGTAATTTGCAAGAACATCGTCTTGAGTAGCTGAAGTAGCTCCCCTTCGAAGAGAGGAGCAGAACTGCCCCAAATGAGTTTTAAAAGATCAACCGGTGCAACCCTGGAATTTGAACAAATACATTTAAGTATTTCTTTTTTGGATTTCATTTTTGGGACACGTATCCACTGTATTTGTGTCATGATGCCGGAGAAGGTACGTCAGACACAGCAAAATTGCCTTAAAAAAAAAAAACTTCCGGGGTGGCAGACCCAAAAATCCAAGTCCCGCTGACTTTGAAGGTCACCCCCAACAAGCCTACCCTCGAGCAGTGAGGGGGGCAGCCTACCCTCGAGCAGTGGGGGGGCAGCCTACCCCCCCGAGCAGTGAGGGGGGCAGCCTACCCTCGAGCAGTGAGGGGGGCGCCCACCCCCGACAGTGAGGGGGACGCCACCCCCGAGCAGTGAGGGGGGCAGCCTACCCTCGAGCAGTGGGGGGGCAGCCTACCCTCCCCAGCAGTGAGGGGGCAGCCACCCTCGAGCAGTGAGGGGGGCAGCCCCCCAGCAGTGAGGGGGGCAGCCTACCCCCTCCCAGGCAGTGAGGGGGCAGCCCACCCCCCGAGCAGTGGGGGACAGCCTCCCTCCCCAGCAGTGAGGGGGCAGCCTACCCTCGAGCAGTGAGGGGACAGCCCACCCTCGAGCGGGGGGGGGGAAGCCTACCCTCCCCCAGCAGTGAGGGGGGATGGGGGTACCCCGAGCAGTGAGGGGGGCAGCCCACCCTCGAGCAGTGAGGGGGACAAAACCCCCACCCTCGAGCAGTGAGGGGGACAGCCTACCCTCGACGTGGGGGACAGCCCCCCAAGGAAAAAAAAGACAACCCGGGTTTTAAAAAAAAACCACACGGGCTACCGGAAAGGTCAAAATGCCTTGTGTTAACTAAAAAGGGGGTTTCCGAAAAAGAAGAAGATGGGAAAATCAGAAGGACAGCAGGGAAATAGGGGTGTTAGGGCCAGTGTTAATGTTCAGGTGGGGTGAGAATGGGGAAGGATGGGGGGAGGGAGAGGGAGGAACAAGCAAGCAAACCCCCCCCTTTCCCCCTTGAAGGGATGGGGCTAAATGACGCAAGCAAGTTTTTTCCCCTAGCCTGATCAGGATTACTAGGGTAAAAATAAAACGGGGCTCAGTGTTCAGAGCAAAAAGCAGACGACGACCTCTCTCGACCGGCAGCGAAACTCCATATCATATCGTCGGTTAACCGGTTTCCCCGAATCCCCTTTACAAAAAATTACCCTGCTCACACTCCAACAGCTGTCCAGTCCCCCAAAAACCCTTCGTCTCCATTCATTCCTATCTAACATACTCACACATACCTGCTGTATATCCCAAACCCCCCTTTCACACAAAACCTCCCACCATCGTTTCCCTTTGGGCGACCCCCACCCCTCCTCCCATCCCCTACAGATTTATACACCCTCCAAGTCATCCCATTTTGCTCCTCCCTCTTTAAAGCCAAACCACCTCAAAAACCCTTTTCAGCCCTCTGAATAATACTTTTAGTAACTCCACACCCCCTAATTTCCACACTACGAATTCTCTGCTAATATTTACACACACATTGCCCTTAGACAGACATCTCCCCCTCCAGCCTCCTCCTTTGAATTTACAACCCATGCTTCACACCCTATAGGAGTGTTGGTATCACTGTACCCCAACTTTCCCCTTTTTTTCCCTCCATGGAAAACATTTTTTTCAAATATCTTAAAAATTCACTTTTCTTTCCCCCCCAATGTGATACCCAATTTTTTCTTAACCTAACTCTTTTGATACCCTCATCACCCCATCTATGTTCCTTTCAATTTTCTTCCTTTTCACTCCTTCCCAAACTGATATAATTTTGAAATTCTCAGAATTTCCCCCAAAACCGTATATAAAAAAAATGGGCATCTCCATTTTTTTTGTTCCCCCATAATTTAATCTCCCCTTTTCCCCAATACCCTTGTTTTTACTTTTTAAAAAAACCCTCTATAAATATGTTAACCCTGGTGACATTACACATCCATGTCTAAGACCTACTTTACTGGGCCTGAGCCTCATTATCCCCCTAAAAACTTTTACAGCATTTAGTAACACTACCTATTCCATACACTTGCAACATCTGCCACATTGTTCCCCTATCCCTATCATATGCCTTTCTAAATCCATAAATGCAGCTAAAAATTCCCTACCTTTATCTAAATATTAGTGAGAAGTGGGGAAAGAGGAGTTCTAAGTCCCCCCCGCGCGCGCACGCATCAGTGAAAGTTGAAATGAGGAGTTCTAAACTCCATCACATACTGCAATGAGAAGTGGAAATGAGGAGCTCTGGCTCCAAACACAAGCCCCGAGGGGGGTGATGATAAATAACCGTGAGGGGGGAGCTGTGACTGGAGCTTCGCGGAATATTGAGGTGAGGAATTTGTGAGAAACGAAAACGAATTACCTGACACGCTTCTTTTTGCCAAGTTTGACACGCTACGAATGCAGAGACACACGGATGCCGGGAGTTTGAATCCATTGTCATGCAAAGATTTTGATTCGTTGCTGACATGCAGAGAATCTGACAATGATATGCATAAATTTGATACCCCCTGAGACGTAGATGGTTGATACCAAGTGTCTTCATACCCAGGTCGATCACAAATCCCATTTAATACAGAATCTGTTCTACAAACCACGTCCTTCAAATCACACTCCACAAAAACCCCGTCTTATAAACCATGCCCCACAGACCACGTCCTTCAAACTACGTCCTACAGACCCCAACAGACCCCGTTTCAGAGATCCCGC